>CM076582.1:859202583-859440083 GCA_034641835.2 Pinus albicaulis
GAAATATGGCTGTCAATGGAGTCATTAGGTTGAGCAATGTATTCCCTGCTAACTGTCTATATCAATGCTGACAAATCCCTTTTTTCCATAAAATATGATGTGCAACATCATTATATTCTGCCTGTGGTAATTCTGTGCCTGTCTACATCCTCAAAAATGGTCATATAACCTGTCAAATTGTATATTAAAACTGTCATCTGAAGTCTAGCTGTAGGTGGAATTATCAGATGAAAGTGGAAAAGTGGTATCCTGATATTTTCCATTCTTGATTTCTCTTGATAGTGCCGTACCGGGAATAAACTGTAGCCCCTCCTTGGATAGAGAATCTGGTTCTCTGTAAACATGTTCAAAGCAAATTTTATTAAAACACATGTAAAGATGCTTCAACTTATTCATATGTTGGACTGAGCACCATCTTTACCATTGTACTTTTTCCATTCATCCAATCGATTACGAGCATGACTCACCAAAAACCTGTAAGGTTGATATTCCTTGTGCGGGTTTTGGAGGAGCTTTAGAGGTGGAAGCTGTTCCTGATTGTTTCTTCTTTGCCTTAACGCAGCCTTGAATTTGATGCTATGAGAATTATCTAGAAAAAGAATGCCTATAGCAGCAATGGTCAGGTGGTTACCTTGACTAGATCTGTGAAAATACCACCAAGACCTAGACTTGTCAATAGGTGCATGGGTAATTGTCTTTTAGGCTTGATCTCTGTATCAGATTTGAAGCTCGAGAATATGTGTTTTCTTAGGAGGCACTTTGGAAAGGAGGGATAAGCCTATCCTTAAAAATTCATGCATTCCTTGGTAGCCAAACACCCCATTAGACAATTAGGGGAGTCCTTTGAAAGCTTGAGGTTCTGTTTTTTGGATCCAATTCTCGAGACAATCAACAACTGTATCTTCTTGAGAACGATCCTTTATTCCTGTCAGAGAGTTTGTTTCGGACAATACTTGCTTTCTGTAGATGCAATTTATTAGTAGATAGCCAATGTCTTCTTGCTTTGGTTGACATGGATTGCATCTGCTTTGTCCCTATCTATTCCTTTTCAGAAGTACTTGTACGTAAGAGCTTTGTTTTAATTGCCTACCACATGAATGCATGAGTTTTCAATGGAGATTTGATTCTATGTATTATCTTCGTCTTCTGCCACCATTGATGTTCTATTTGTCTGTCTGGCAAATACATTGCTTTGCATAGTAGCTTTGGGGTTTGAACCCCTAGCACCAAGTTTTCATTTTTTGTTTCTTCAATTCAAACATGGCTCTGTTTTAATTTGACAATATATGCTTCCCATTGCCTTTTCTTTTTCCCATCTATTTCTGTCTTCTCCATCTTTTTCTTGTCTTATTGCCATATGGACGAGGTCCCCAAGGAAGCTATTTGGGCCAGGTTATCATCGCTTTTATGAGTTTGAAATCATCACTACTGCCGACCCAGGGATCCCTATCCTAACCTTTATTCCATTGCGAACCCTCCAAAATTCCCAGTTCCTTATAAATGGGAAAGCCTATACCGTTGCTTTCCATATAATAAAGGCATTGCTGGTTGATTTGTTAGGAGTCAGGAGTCAGGACTTCTGAGCCATTCTATTACAATTTTAAGATCTATATGTTTTTGAGCAAGAATTTGGTTCTAGAGTCCATCCTTTGAAATCAATGTCCACATGCATTTAGCTGCTAATGCTTGCCCAAAATGATAGATGTTTTTCAGTCCCCATCCACTTAGTGCTTTTGGCCTTTCTATAGGTTATCACATTACTAAGGGTATGCCTTCTTTCTTCTTATTCCCTGGCCAAAGGAATTTGAAGCTTGTTCTCCTAATTTTCTATAGTATACATTTTGGGATACAGGGCCAAGTGTGGCCAAGTGTGCCAATAGACCAAGATAGCCTATCGTATTGATTTAACAAGAATTAATCTTCAACCAGTCGATAATATTTTCCACCTGAGCTAGCAACCATTTCCAATCATTTATGCCATGGTAATTAGGTTTTATGAAAAACCCAAGTATTTAAATCCTTCCTAAATGTCTATACAATTTTAAAGGAAGAGGTATACGATGTTCTAATTTGAGACCCCTCCACCTCATTGAAGCATATGGAGAATTTTTGCGTGTTAATTGTCAACCATATAGCTAGATAATATAGATCTAGTATGTCCTTCAACTTATTAGCATCTCTCCTGAGTCCTTACGCATCACCAAAAATAAAAACATTATTAGCAAAAGGTAAGTGGGTCAAGTTTAAAGCTTCTCCGAGTTTTAAATCTTTCAAGATGCTTATTCTTTTTGTGATTATTGCTCTATTGAGATTTTCAACTATGATTGGAAAGTGTAGAGTTTTGATAAATCTTAAGGGCAATGATTAGAGTGGTTTTTCTTTCTATGGTAACTGCTTGTGATGTATTTTTACTTTCTCTTATTTATTAGCTTCTTGAGTTATTATTATGTTTGTATATCCTCAAACAACCACCAAAAGAAGAAGAACAAGAACACAAAGTAGAGGCTCCAAGCCAAGGCCAAAACCTCTCCTTTTGAGAGGAAAACCCATAAATCTCTTCTCTTCCTTATAGATCTTTTAATTGATGAATTCCAAGACCTCTAGACCAAGACCAATACCCTCCAAGACCAAGTCCGACCTTTCCAGATGATGTGCTTTCCTTGTCCAAGTCAAACCAGTGAAATCTCTTCTAGTAGCACAACTTCGACCCCCAATTGTAGAATTTCGACCTCCACTACAGAGTTAAAAATTTCGGCCCTCTTGCAGGTGTTGCTACCACATGTGTGAGCTTCTTTTAGCCTCTCAGGACTTCCTAAGACCTTTGCTTGGCTTTTTCTGACTTCTGGAGCTTGATGATGACTTATTGTGACCTTCACTTGACCTTCTTGCCTTCTCTCTTTCAAGATCGAACTTGTAGAGGAAAACCCAAGATCTGCTGCAGAAACCCTAGCCTTCCTTCGCACGTGCGAGAGAGAAATAGCCCAAAGCCAAGTCTTCTTTGTCCTCTTCCTGCTTTGCTGCCTTCTTCCTCTTCCTGCTTCACTTGGATGAGTGAGAGATGAATGTGCTTCAAGGAGGCTGAGTTTCCTCCTTTATATAGGATTCTCAAAGGTGGACGTGGCTCCTCAAATTAGGCTGACTTGCCAGCTGCTTGGCCGACTTGATCTTGGAGGGTATTTTGATAGTTTTAAGGACAAAAATAAATTTCTTTACAAGTTACAATGTGCTCGAAGGAGTCTTCAACTTATGACAATGACTCTTTTGACTTCTTGACCTAGCACAAACCCTAGTAGCACTCAATGGGTACTTGACCTATAAAATAAAAGACTTTGATCATGAAACCCATGCTCCAAGAATAATAATAATATTTTTCTTTCGTTTTACAATATACAAGAATCAAAAGTACATTTCATATTAATGAAGGCCGAACCTAGTTACACAATTTTCAACACTCCCTCTTAACTAGGGAGGTATTCATAAATGGTACATGGACATTCTCAATTTGAAGAGATCTCATTAGAAGAGCTGGATAGGTAACCCATCTGTTTAGCATCATATTATCCAACATTGTCACATAGCAAGGCCTTGACTAACAACTCTATCTTTGCACAAGATCAGAGCACAATGCTGACGAGACCAATGACTTTTAGACACCATCATCATTGTCTCTCAAGGTACATACCCTACCCGGGTGTTCATAGAATATGACCTTCCTTGGACTATTCTTATCTTGGATAGCTAGTCCTCAAAGAATATTAGTCCACGACTACTCTTATCATGGATTCCCTACCTTATCCTCAAAGAGTATCAGATGCCAAATGCTTACCCAATCCTCCATTCTGTCTTCCCAAGTGAAGACAAGAATGATGTGCCTATCTCTCCCTCTCAACCAGGGATGTTACATCAACCAAAACCAGGCTTGTCTCTCAAATATACGAGCTTCTTATTCGGAAGAGCTTTTGTCAATATGTCAGCTACATGCTCATCGATGGAGATATATTGTAGCTGCAACACAACATCTTGTACTAGCTTCCAAATATAGCGATACTTGTTGTTGATGTGCTTTATATTTCCATGAAATACTGGATCTTCAGACGATAGTATACAACTGGTGTTATCACAATGTATCACTGTAAGGTCCATCGGTCCTTCGAACAGGTCAGATAGCAACGTCCTCAGCTAGACCGCTTCTTTTCTTACTTCACATGCTGCAATATACTCAACCTCAACACTACTCAAAGCAATTGTGTCTTGCTTTCTGCTCATCCATGAGATCATGGAGGATCCCAAACTGAAACATCCTCCCATAGTGCATCCTGCTCACTGCCCCCTAAGTCGGAATCTGTATATCCAATCAAGTGGACAACGCTCCTATCATATTTCAGGTAGTCGTGGATAGTTCCTTGCAGATATCTCAATATATGTTTTGCTGCTATCCAATGATCATGCTTCGGCTCCACTTGGAACTGACTGAGAACATTTACTGCAAAACATGTCTAGTCGTGTATTCACCAAGCACATCAATGAGGCAATCAATTGTCTATATTTGGAAGGATCCACAGGGGTTGATTTAGAACTCCTAGTCTCTTTAAATTTGTGATCATCGAGGTTGTCATTGGTTTACAATCCATCATGTCAAACTTCTTTAACATCTTGATCACATGCTTCCCTTGATCTAGATAGATCTCATGACGTCCTTGCCAGTATTCTAGTCCCAAATAGTAGTGCATCAGCCCGAGATCCTTCGTGTCAAATTCCGTTGCTAGTTGTCTCTTACATTCTTCAATTTGACCTTCCACACCTGTCCAGAGAAGATCATCCACATACAGAAGAATAATTACCTACTCTCCCTTCACAACCTTAATATAGACGTTTAGATCAACAAAACTCTTTGCGAAGCCTAATCTCTGCATATATGCATCCATCCTAGCATACCATGCCCTTGGTGCTTGTTTGAGGCCATATTATGCCTTATTTAATTTGCAAACATATTCCTTTCTGTATTTAACTTCGAATCCCAAGGGTTGTTCTATATAGACTTCCTCATCAATTGTGCCATTTAGGAATGTTGTTTTGACATCCATTTGGTGGATGTCCCATCCCATCGATGCTGCCAAAGAGACCAACGAACGAAAACTATATGACACTGTTTGTAGTTCTTCCTTCTATATTGGTTGTATCAACTTCTCGTCATCTTCCTCTCCCGCAAAGCTAGGGAAATATGAGGTTATCTTCCTCTCCCGCAAAGCTTTGAAAATGTTTGCCACATTAACCTCTATTATTGTTAGGCCTTCGTCATCTTTGTATCTCTTGACATAGGCCCAAGGTGGTACAACCCTATTAAACTCCTTGAGGTTGGAGGCTAATGATATTCTTATTGATTCTCTTGGAGAGGGATGAAATGCTTTCACATAGATTTGACTAGAGTCATGAACTCTTCTCCTTGCAACCAAACTAGAATTGAATTTGAAAGGGCTTGATTGCTAATTGAAGGATTGGTTGTTAATCTAATTTTGCACCTAATTACACCCATGTTCTATATCTAACCTGATTTGGCATCAGTGATTGGGAAACCAAAAATCCATTTGGCTTCTTGCCCACCTGTGCTTCACCTCTCATTTGATTCCTTTAGGGAGGCTTTAGTGTAGTGGTTTCACGTCTACTGTTTCAATTTTGTCCATTTTTTTTGTAATAAGTTAGTTAGAGGATTTGTTTGGAGAAAGTACTGCAAAACTCACCTTTTTTGGTTGCAAAATTCAGAGCTCCTTCTAGAACTATATTCTTTTTCTTGTATTTAGCTTAACAACCTTTCAAAGTATTTAGCCCTATTCTCATAGGGTCCATATATGTTGACTAGATAGTAAGATTCCCCCATTTCTAGTGAGCAAAGTTTTTATCCAATATTTGATTCAAAAATATTTGAATTAGATATAACTTGAATGACCTATTTATCCACCCATTACTAGCCCCCTTGATTTGCCTTTACTATCAACTCAAAGAAAATCCCAATCTTTCATAATATTTTTTAATTTGCCTTGAATCTTTGTCCCCTCTCCCATGGTTTCTTGAATTTATATTGTTCTAGGCTTGTGGAGATCTAATAATCTTTTGAGATTTGAATTTTTCATAGGATTACCTATGCCCTTGATATAGAAGGACATGATTATCATGGCTCAACCTTGGCATAGGATCGGTTTGCTATAAGGGTCCTATCTAGGGTCTTCTATCTTCCATGCTAGATTTCCTTTCTAGATTTTCTTTGCGACTTTGTTTTGCACAATTGTGAAATGAGACTTCCTACCTTTGGTGTGTTAGTAAACTTCTACCTTTCGTTCCTACCCTACTCCCATCTATTCGCTCTTTAACTAGGGGAAAAATTGGTTGTGTGTGGAAGGGCATATCTAGTTTGCTTGTTAGAGGGAATTGCCTCTCTTTAAGTTGTATAAATATTCTAGATTCAATTCTATGTTCTCATTTTCTTGGAGATGTTGAATATGATATTGTTCATCCACAACTTCCTCATGCCCCTCATTTGATGTTATCGTCTTTTGGGCTTCTTTACCAGTTTTTATATCTCTACTTTTGGGAAATTTTCCGCTTTGGCTTACGAGTATATAAGAGAAACAATAACACCTCCATTTTCTATGACTAATTTCTAAATGTAATTTTTAGAAAGCATATTTTTTGGGGAATTTGATAAAAGGTTATCCATTTTAGCCGAGGACTATGGATCCATTAAGGTATTCTTGGTCATATTTGTAGCATCTGGGGCCAAGTCCGCAATCAATTCTAAGCCTTTGGATCTTCAACTTTGAGGCATTAGGCTCTCCATCTTCTACTTTCTCTTCCTTCAGTTAGGGATTATTGATATTAGTGTAGTGCCCCATGATGATAGTTGAATACCTTGTGTCAGAGGTTTTGTCCATAGATCCTTTCTCCTCTATGTTTTCTTTGTAGATTTGAGCTTACATTCTTCGACTATGTGTCCATAACAATGCCAACATGCACATTGAAAGGGTATTCCTATATAGTTGACGACATAACTGTTAATTTTCTAACCCTAGCAAAGTGGTTAATTACTTCATAATAGATGCATAAACATGAAGGAAATTTTAACATGTAAACAAAATATAATATTGGAAGCAAATTAAAAACACCAATATCATACACATGCACACTTGAGTTACTTCCCTTCAAATATGTTGTTTCATGAACAATAATATGGAGCATACAAGGGTTCCCTCCTTGTGATAAATGATCTTTGGGGAAAAGTACAAATACAACAATATACCTAGAAATGATCCAACTGATCAAAATCTTGACATGTCCTTCCATTTACTAGCTGATATGGATCCTTCCATTGTCGCCCTTGCACTCGTCTTCGAACCCTACACACATGGGTGAAAGTCATTCTCTAGCCAATCACTGAGATTTCAATATCTCACTTTGTCTTGTGCGCAAAATGTGTCTTTTCCCTTAGCTTAGGCTTCCTTTTATAAGTTTGAGTTATTGACTAAAGCCACAACACTAATCTCAAAAGTGATTGACAATTGAGATTAGATTTCAACATCACCAGAGATTAGTGGTTCAAATTCATCCTATTCACTAATACAAAATACAAATAACCCTTGTAGAAGTACCTACTTGATGCTACAAACATCAACTAACAATGGCACTTCCGTTTGATTTCCAATGTTGTCTTTTTTAGGCAACACTTCACACAAATCAACCACAACTAATGTTCATGCAATCATGCACAAATTTGTGCTTTTTAAACTTTTGTCAGCCTTTGAAAGAGACCCTGTGGAGTTCCCTCTGATCTTCAATGCATACTCTAACCCAAATTCAAAAGGTAACCCAGTAGTTTGATCCATATTGGCTCAATAAATGATTTCAATTGTCTTGGGTTGAAGCATGGATCCACCTTTGGAGAATTTGAAGAGGATTGTTCCACTGCCATCTTTGACGAAAAATCCCATGTTTGTCCTCATTTGTTCAAAGATTGAAAGCCATCCAACTTATCGTTATTAGATGATATTTTGGTGTGTAATCAAGTAGGGGTTTCCATGTTTCCCTCATCCACTACTTTGCATTATATTCAGATATCTATCACCCAAATAATTGGCATGTTATGGCTTTTCTAGCATTGTCAACTACCCAATTTGTTTTGATGTCCTTGTCGAGTATTTGATTAATTTTTGTTTTCACACATTTCATACTTTATGTACCTTTGGTAGATGGGGAAGTAAGCTTCCTTTTTGCTGTAGACTTTGAATCATTTGGTTTGCAGTTGTGTGGGTGGCTTAGATAATCCTTCATCATCAAACTCTTCAACTATGAAAGCATTAGATTGTAGTGTGCCTTCCATGAGGTTGTCGAGGAAATTAACAAAGTTGACGAATTGGGGGTCTTCCTAGGGTACATCGTAACCTATATCATCAATTGTTGGAGGATCTAATGGATGATGTTGGTTAGAGTATATTCTCCTGGCCAACCCAAGTCTTAAAGACCCCCAGATTTGATCTGTCTAGTCTGTTAGAACCACACTTATTTTTGGTATTTCTGCTCACTAATTCATTTTAGGCATATATCTAATGTTGGAGTGGGTCCACTCATATTTGTCAAAAGATTTAATTTCCTTCAGCCCTAAAACTTTGGCTTGACAATAGATTAGATCAAACTTTGAAAAAAACTCTAGCTTTCCACCATTAGGTCTTCAAACTAACTTATAATTCCCCATATATATCCTTTTCAAGTGATAGCTAGTGTTGTAGAGATGGTAGCCTTGTGGAGATGCTAGGTCTTCATGAATTCTCCATCCAAACACAACCTTCCATAATTTTTGTTGTTGAAATTTGGTTACCGGTGGACAGGTGGTTCCCTAAGGCTTTGATCTTTGGCCTAGGGAAAAGTGTCCAAAAGAATTTAATTTTTCTCCTAAAGTGACTTTATAATTTTTATAAAGTCAAATCTAATTTTAAAGTGACTTTAAGTGATAAAGTTACTAAAGTGACTTTATAATTTTATAAAGTCAAATTTAATTTAAAAGTGACTTTAAGTGATAAAGTTACTAAAGTCTAATTTTAAAGTGACTTTAATAAAGTCAATGTAAAATTAGAAAGGAAAAGTGACTTTGAAAATAAATGACTAAGTGGGTCTTTATTAAAGTGGGGTGAATTAAAAAATAGAAAGTGAGATTTAAATGAGCATTTAATCTCAGCCCTAGATCTCAATCTATTTCAGCCATTGGATTTGGGGATTCCCCAAAAGTCACTTAGGGTTAGGTTAAAGGAGGAAAAGGAGGAAAAGGTCATTCATTCTTTCATGAGTAGATTGAGAGAAGGAGAGCAAGAGAGCAAGGGAGATTTCTGGGCAGTGAGGAGAAGGAGGCAGCAGCTTGGCACACTTTCCAAGGCAGCATTTCAGCAAGACCGTACAGCTGAGTTAGCACAGTGAAAGGCAGAATTTTTGGGCACGGTTTTCTAGAAAAAGGAGGTCGTACAGTAAGGCCATACAGCAAGATTGGGCACAGAAATTGAGGCAGCAGAGGGTTGTTCTGTACAGCAAAGTTCTGCTGTGTTTTTGGCACGAAAATCGAGATTTTGGACAGCAGCATTTATTGTTGTTTGCACAGATTTTGAGGAGGCCGTACAGCTGCATTTATTGCAGATTTCTGGGCACGAAAATCGAGGAGGACGTACAACATTTATTGTTGTTATGTTTTTGTTGTTTGCACATTTTCCAAGGCGGTGGTTAAGCACGGAAAACGAGATAAGTTGTAAAGTATGTTTGCTGATTTTTTTGCTGAATATTTCTCTCACTGTAAAAAGCATTTTCCAGAAATAAGAAGGAGCTTTCGAACTGGTTTTCCCCAAGAGTTGTAGGGGGTTTTTCCAGGGTCATGTTGACCAAAAATATGTGTCAAAATGTGTGAATGACTATTTTATGTGTGCTGATATTTATTTCTGCATTTTCCAGCATTCTGTAATTTTTCCAAAATTTGTGTTTTCAGCAAAATTTATTTTCCAGCTTGTTAAATGTATGGATATGGGAAAGGGCATTTAACTATTTTGGAGTAATAAGGTGAAACTGAAAACCGGGGTGGGAAAACAGAAATTTTTACATGGTATCGAAGCTTGAGTGCTGAAAGCGCAGTTTGGGACAGCAAGGAGAAAAATACAGCCTGCTGATTTTTCACTCAGAAAATTCCAGCAAGCTGATTTTTTCACAAACATAATTTTTACCTTTACTACAGCAGTGCTATTTTTCAGTTTTAGGACAGCAGGATGTCTTTGGGACTGAGGGTGGAGGATAGGTTGGATGGACATACTAATTACAGTGTTTGGAAGGAGAGAATGCAGAGTATCTTTGAGGAGGCGGAAGTCTGGGACATAATGGTGCATACCGCACAGAACCCTGTAAATGTGCCTACTGATGCTACTCAGTTGGCAGTATATAATAAAAAGAACAACAAGGGTAAGAGACTGATTCTAGACGAAATCAAAGACCATTGCATTCCTCATGTGAGAGGAAAGAGAAATGCTCATGAGATGTGGACAACATTGGCCAACCTCTACCAGAGTACCAATGAGAACCGAAAAATGGTCCTAAAGGAGAAGCTGAAGAACATTAAGATGGGTAAGATTGATAGTGCAGCTGGATATCTCACAAAGATTACTAATGTGAGAGATGAGTTGGCAGCGATTGGAGAGGCTATTCCACCCACTGAGTTGGTGCGGATTGCAGTGAATGGCCTCCCCAGTTCATGGATGAACTTTGCTGATGGGGTTTGTGCACGTGAGACCCTTCCCACATGGGAGAGGTTTTGGGATGATTGCATTCAGACGGAGATCAGGAAAGGTCAGCTTGGGGCAGCCAAGCCAGTTGAGCAGGATGAGGATGTAGCACTGTTGGCAGGACGCAAGAAAGGCAAAGGGAAGAAGCAAGCTTCCACAAGCAATGGTGGGGGCAAAGGCAAAGGTAAAGGTAAACAGGATAACTCACAGAAGGACTATTCCAAAGTGAAGTGTTGGAATTGTCAGAAGATGGGACACTATGCAGTTGTGTGTCCTGAGAAGAAGAAGAAGAAGTGGAAGAACCAGAGCATGGCAGCTTCAGCAGAGGTTGAGGACTTTGCAGATCGCTTTGACCGAGAGTTTGGGTTCATTGCGTGTGAGTCCTCTAGTGAGGGATCATCAGCCATAGAGGTTCAGAGGGAGCATGCATTTCCCTCGATTAGCGGAGCATCTTCGGGTATCTGGTATGTGGACAGTGCGGCTTCACGTCACATGACAGGAGTCCGTGAGTACTTCTCAGAGCTTTCAGATAGTGGCACTGATATAGAGGTAGTACTCAGTGATGACATGGAAGAAATAGAGCAAGCTAGTAGGGAACATTGACATTTCAGAGGGAGTCCAAACCTCCCTTGAAGGTGTCGGATGTTCTTTATGTGCCAGGGATGAGGAAGAACCTCATATCCGTCTCAGCTTTGGAGGACAGAGGATATGAGATACTATTCAGGGGAGGACAGGTGTTGATGTATCCCAGGGGCACTCCAGCTGATTCAACTAGAGTGATAGGTGTACGCCATGCAAAGGTGTACAAGTTTGCATTTCAGCCCCTTTTGGCATTGAGCAGTAGTACCGACAGCAGAGCTAGCAGTTCTGAGTTGTGTGAGATTTGGCACCGCAAGATGGGGCACATGTATCATGGAGCCTTGAGGACTTTGCGGGAGATCACTACAGGTGTGCCAGATTTCAGTACTGATCACTTTGATACTTGTAGAGGATGTGCGATGGGCAAGTTTGCCAAATCCCCTTTTCCCAGCAGTGACAGCAGAGCGACTGGGATACTTGATTTGATTCATTCCGATGTGAGCGGTCGGATGTCTCATGTTTCCTTGAGTGGATATGAGGACTATGTGTTATTCATTGATGATCACTCCAGGAGGACCTGGATTTATTTCTTGAAGACCAAGAGTGAGGTCTTCAAGCGGTTTCAGGAGTTCAGAGCTCTTGTGGAGACAAAGACAGGTCGGAAGATCAAGTCCCTGAGGTCGGACAATGGAGGAGAGTACACCCTTGGAGAGTTTGTTGACTATTGTGCGGAGGCAGGCATTAGGAGGGAGTTCACTGTTCCTTACAACCCCCAGCAGAACGGGGTTGCGGAGAGGAAGAACAGATCCATCGGAGGGGCTGTCAAAGCCATGTTACATGATCAGGGGTTGCCATTGTTTTTGTGGGCAGAGGCCTGCAACACAGTTGTTTACTTGCAGAACAGGAGTCCGCATCGTGCCTTGGGGCACATGACTCCGGAGGAGGCTTTTTCTGGGAAGAAGCCCGATATTGGTCATCTTCGTATCTTTGGGTGCATTACATACTCCTACATACCCAAGGAGAAGAGGACCAAACTAGAGCCCACCGCAGAGAAGGGTATCTTTGTGGGCTACAGTGAGACCTCCAAGGCCTTTCGGATTTACATTCCTGCACAGAGGAAAGTTGTTGTCAGGCGGGATGTGAAGTTCAAGGAGGACAGGGCCTTTAGGAGGTCAATGAGTTAGGAGACCGGGATTAACTGCACTTCACAGCTAGCTGAGCTCCACACAGTGGGATCCGGGCAAGGGATCGAGGATCCGAGAGGTACATCTACACTACGCCAGTCCATTACAGTGTATCCCAGCCGTAGGGCTAGTGCTCCGGCAGCACTACGTAGAAAGCAGCTTCGACTCGGGGGAGTCCACTCGATGGACAGCCCTACCTGCACTTCAAACACAGCCTTTCTACAGGTTCAGGTGCAGGCAGGAGGACAACAGACATACAGTCAGGAGTTCAGGCTCCTGATGTTGAAGAGGAGGAGTTTTATTCTCCAGCGGGAGAAGTGTGCTCAGGGAAGAGGAAGCCCAAGTGGCTTCAGGACACCTTGAGAGATGCCACATCTGTTGCTGAGCCTAAGAGGCCGGTCAGAGAGAGCAGACCACCCGAGAGGTTTTGTAGCTATATGGCAATGGCTACCAGCATCCTTGACTCTGAGCCTTCTAGCTATGAGGAGGCAGCTAGCCAGCAGGTCTGGAGAGAGGCCATGCAGGAGGAGTATTCTTCTATCATGAAGAATGATGTTTGGGAGGTGGTGCCGAGGCCTGAGGGCAAATCCGTGGTTACCTCCAGATGGCTTTACAAGGTAAAGCATGCTGCAGATGGCAGCATTGAGAAATTCAAAGCGAGGTTTGTGGCTAGAGGGTTCTCCCAGGTAGAGGGAGTTGATTATGAGGAGACCTTCGTTCCCGTGGCTCGATATACTTCGATCCGCTCCATTATATCGAAAGCAGCAAAGATGGGTTGGAAGATCCACCAGATGGATGTGAAGACCGCATTTCTCAATGGCTTCATACAAGAGGAGGTGTACATTGAGCAACCACAGGGCTTTGAGGTGCATGGGAAGGAGTCCCATGTGTGCAGACTGAAGAAGGCCCTTTATGGCCTGAAGCAAGCTCCCAGAGCTTGGTACTCCAGGATAGATACATACTTGTAGAAGATGGGTTTCACAAAGAGTGAGGCAGATCCGAACCTTTACTATATTGTGATAGGTGAGGAGCCTCTCATTCTGGTGCTGTATGTGGATGACTTGGTCATTACAGGTGCAGAGAGACTCATAGAGCACCGCAAGAGAGATCTTGCGGCGGAGTTTGAGATGAAGGACATCGGCTTGATGCATTACTTTTTGGGTTTGGAGGTGTGGCAGGAGGAGGGGCATTTCTTCCTGGGGCAGGGGAAGTATATTGTGGATATCCTTAGCAGATTCCACATGGAGGATTGTAAACCCATGTTGACACCGATGATCACCAACTGGAAGAAGCTTCATGCTTCGGATTCCGAGTTGGTGGATCCCACATTGTACAGACAGCTGATTGGTTCCTTGATGTATTTGGTCAACACTAGACCAGATATTTGTTTTGCAGCCAACACGATGAGTCGGGCTGTGGCGTAATCCCAGGTTCATCGCGGTTTGCTTTGCGGTACTGCGAGATGATTGTGTGGTGGACTAGCAGCAGGGGATGGAGCAGATTGGCGTTACATTGATTCTGGACAAGGTGTCAGGCTTCCGATAGGAAGAGCACCTCTGCAGGTCGTTTTGGGTTCGCAAGGTGTCATGGTTCACCTTGCCAGCAGCCGCAGCATTGAGTTCGGGCCAAGGCAGGGCAGCCAGTCTAGCTAGTTGTGAGGCCATATGGCTTCGCAAGATGTTGCTTGGCTTATTTGGTCAGCTGTTGAGACCTTCAGTGATTTACTGTGATAATCAGAGTTGCATTAAACTCACGGAGAATCCAGTATTTCATGACAGGTCAAAGCATATTGGGATCAAATATCATTTCATCAGAGACTATGTTCAGAAAGGAGCTGTGAAGCTTGAGTATATTCCCACTGATGAGCAGGTTGCAGATATTCTTACCAAAGCCTTACCACGGGCAAGCATGTCTACTTCAGAGACAAGATGGGTGTGGTGAGGAACACCTTCCTCGGTAAGAGGGAGTGTTGAAATTTGGTTACCGGAGGACAGGTGGTTCCCTAAGGCTTTGATCTTTGGCCTAGGGAAAAGTGTCCAAAAGAATTTAATTTTTTCTCCTAAAGTGACTTTATAAAGTTATAAAGTCAAATCTAATTTAAAAGTGACTTTAAGTGATAAAGTTACTAAAGTGACTTTATAAAGTTATAAAGTCAAATTTAATTTAAAAGTGACTTTAAGTGATAAAGTTACTAAAGTCTAATTTTGAAGTGACTTTAATAAAGTCAATATAAAATTAGAAAGGAAAAAGTGACTTTGGAAATAAAAGACTAAGTGGGTCTTTATTAAAGTGGGGTGAATTAAAAAATAGAAAGTGATATTTAAATGAGCATTTAATCTCAGCCCTAGATCTCAATCTATCTCAGCCATTGGATTTAGGGATTCCCCAAAAGTCACTTAGGGTTAGGTTAAAGGAGGAAAAGGTCATTCATTCTTTCATGAGCAGATTGGGAGAAGGAGAGCAAGAGAGCAAGGCAGATTGGGAGCAAAGGAGGAGAAGGAGGTGAAGAAATTACACACTTTCCACAAAGATTTCACATAAGACCGTATGTCTAAAGAAGAAAGGGTGACCTTAGTACCGGTTTTCAGGAAAAGGAGGTCGTACAAGAAGGGCCGTACAACATGCTTATTAAAGATTAACAAATTATATAGAGGGTCAAGCCTGGTGACAAGAAAGTTCGCCGTGCTTTGGCACGCAACCGAGTTTTTGGACAAGAACATTTACTGTTGCACACGGAGGAGGTCGTATAGTCGCACTTATCGTATTACTTCGGGCACGAAAATCGAGGAGGACGTACAACATTTATTGCTGTTCTGTTTTTGCTGTTTGCACATTTTCCGAGGCGATGGTTAAGCACGACAAACGAGATAAGTTGTAAAGTCTGTTTGCTGATTTTTTTGCTGAATATTTCTCTCACTGTAAAAAGCATTTTCCACAAATAAGGAGCTTTCGAACTGGTTTTCCCCAAGAGTTGTAGGGGGTTTTTCCAGGGTCATGTTGACCAAAAATATGTGTCAAAATGTGTGAATGACTGTTTTATGTGTGCTGATATTTATTTCTGCATTTTCCAGCATTCTGTAATTTTTCAAGAATTTGTGTTTTCAGCAAAATTTATTTTCCAGCTTGTTAAATGTATGGATATGGGAAAGGGCATTTAACTATTTTGGAATAATAAGGTGAAACTGAAAACCGGGGTGGGAAAGCAGAAATTTTTACATTTGTCAAGTTCAATTGTATATCTATCCTATAACTTGTTATCAATGTACTAGGATCCAACATGAACAACTCAGATTTCTCCTTTCTTGCTTTAGCAACCCAGTTCAGAGAGACAAAGATTAAAAAACACAATATATTAATTTCTACCCATAGATCATGGATGTTTGTGGTCTTCCTTCTCTTTGTATGATGAACTGTAATTCAAATGCACTTACCATAAAGAGAGAGAGAGAGAGAGAGAGAGAGAGAGAGAATATCTTGCATTATACATATGGGTGCACTCTACCCTCAAAGGATAACAAATCCCTAATGTGTTAATTTTTCTTATGGATATATTGTTCTTTGCTTTGATAATTGCATTTCATTATTTCCATGTTAAATTCTTCCCATAGCATCATAACATTATTTAGATTTACATCATTACTCAACAACATATGCAACTATATGGAAAGAAAAATATCATCATTAATGCAATGGAACATAAAGGCACAATAGAAGAAAAACATTCACACATAGAGACACAAGGATTGGTCGAAGACTAGGGCAAAACCCACTATGGGGAAATCTCTTTCAAATTCTTCTTCTTATTGGATTGTCATTGAATGATTCAGCAAGGAGAGAGTGCAATGATCCATATCATCAAGCATAAACCTTTTGTCCAAAGTTCCCTCAACTCCAGGACGCCGTCCATCTCAATTCCACACCCTAAGAGCTTAGACAGGGGAGAATAGCTGGCTCAATGTTCTTGATCCGTCCTGCTCTCTATATTTCAGAAACATATCATTGTGCTCATATCTGGTACCTGCTTAATCATCATGTCATAATAAAATCAAATATCATTTCAAATATATATATATATATATATATATATATATATATCACAAAAAGGATACTTCCCTCTCACGGAGGTGACAACCACAAGCTTCATTGACACTTGAGGGGAATGGTCCCCTTGTATGATTCCCTTCGGCACAACCTTGACATATACCTTCATGATCATCTCTCAATTCGAGCCTCCCTGTCACCACCTTCCTTGTTTCGGAAAGGGCTTTGTAATGAAGGTGTGCAAACCTCCGGTGCCATAACTGTGTTTGAAGAGTTGTATCACATGTCATAGCCCGCAATGGACTTCCTCCAACCTGGTAGAGTGTATCAACTCTAAAACCAATAGAAAGAGCTTCCTTGAAGTTCTTCTTCGAGATAAGTACCTTTCCATCAATGAATGCCACCTTGAACCCTTTGTCTTCCATTGTTAAAATGGACACAAGGTTCTTCTTCAAATTAGGTACATACAACACATCTTGTAGTCGGATGACTTGACCTTGAGATAAATAGAGGGTCACAGTCCCTGTCCCTTTCACGGAATAGGCGACATTATCTCCAAGGATAATTTCCAGATTAGTATACTTCTCAACCAAATCAGAAAGGGCTTATTTAACCAGACATCTAGGGTGTCCGGTGGAGATGCAGCAGAGGGGCAGATACAAGAATAAAATCATTTCTCTTATTATCAACAACATTAGACTCATCGTACCTAGAATTTCTTGACCTCTTGAAAGGTTGCCCATTTCCATTACGATCAGAGGGAGCCTTCCTTTTTCCTTGGAACCTGTTGTTCTTGCCATTCCTTCTCGAGTTGTTGATGTCATCATCCCTGGGAGAGTCCTTTCTATTAGGGCACTCTCGTGCATAGTGACCAGTCTTGTTACAAGTGTAACATCTTCCCTTCCTTCCTTTGGGCCTCGCTCTACCATGGTTTTGATTTCTCGGGCCACTATGGTTCTTCTTGTTTGCATGAGCGGCGAAGGCAGTAGGGTCACTTCCATTACCATTAGAGGCATACTCCATCATTCTTGTTTCCTCTTGAGTGCATCTCGTCAATATTTTATGCCAATCACGGGGGAGTCCTCCAAGTGCAATAAGAACCATCTCTTGATCAAATCTTGCTTCCTCAATAGCTAGGAGGTTATTCCTGATTTCAGTGAGCCTCATAAAATAGGATTGAATAGATTCATCCTTACCCTTCTTGATATTCTTCAATTGATTCTTGAAGAAGAGGATTTGATTGGCATTGCTAGCCCTGAACATGCTCACCAGCTTATCATACATCTCCTTAGATGTCTTCAGCTCAGAAATGTAAGCAACCAAGTGCTTATGAATAGAATCCCGGATAATCATCTTTGCTTTGATTTCCCCTTTTCTATACTTCGTCGTCATGGCAACAGTTGCATTTTATGGAGGCTCTTGAATATTCCCCTGTACATAGTCCATGACATCTTGATCTTCTATCGCCAAATCCAAGGACATCTTCCATGCATGATAATCAAACTTATCAATCAATTTATCATCAGCCATTTGTCCTTGATAGGATTTCTTCCCTCAGAGATAGCTTCTAACATTGGCTTGGACTCTTGGACTTTGTCTTCACCTCAGCTATGATTCCATGTTAAATTTAGATAACCATGGTGTTCTATGCTTGATGCACTTTTACTTCAATCTTTCTTAGGCCCAATACAAAATACCAATCACATAAACTTGAAAGTAAAATGCTGATAGAACACAATAATAGATCAATAGAAGACAAGCCAAATATAGATCAGATTTACAATTCCTTTTGTCTAGCAAAGACATGAGATATTGTGGCGTTACGACGACCTGCAGGGTGCTTCAACCAGCAAAGTATTTCTCAGTCAGCCAACACTTTCATGTGTCACACCCACAACCCTCAAAGACAGCTCATCACAAGTCAACGCAAGTCAAACCAGAGACAATGTAGAAAAGTCAACACAGGCAGCGTCATGAATGTCGACGTAGGAAACTAGAGCTTCAGTGAAACAGCGCGAAATTCCTCGATTTTAGTACCGAGCTGTAGGGTCTCCTAAAATCGAAATTTCCAGAGAAAAACGACCAAGGGTTGACCAATGTCAACGCTACAACAGAAAAGCCCTAAACAAATCAGCGCATAAAACATAAAGCCTAAATAGATCAATGCAAAAAACAACAGCTTCGCTCCACACGTGTGAGGGAAAAGGCCTCCAAAGGCTATCGAACCAATCAGATCACAATGAGAGAATGTGAGATGAGATGATGAGAAAATGACCTGCAAGTCTCTGCAATTTATATTCATCAATGAGGGTGTGTGACACATCTCTTAGGCATGTGGGATAAATCTAGCCGACCTTGCACATGTGGAAAATAAATTCAAAATCAATGTTCTGCTCATCTGATTAGGATGATCTTTAGATCAATCTTGCACCTCTTCGAACAAGGAATCCAACAAAAATATGACCATCGTCATATGAGCAGTGCAACATGGAGTTTGGACCTAGTTGCCCGAAATTAACAACAAGTCATATAAGTTTCATCCATTCATTGTGAGATTATTGCATGCTGAATCATAACTATTTATACTTCAACCAATGTGCCAAAGACAATGAGGCCAGTACAAAATCAACATTAGGCACTGAAAGTGATTATGCTCACATAACACTGTCAAGCATCATCTCATTGCTCATTTATACTAATAAGCTAGATCTTGTCAAACCCTTGCAACTATTATCAAACACTGGCTTCAATGATGAAATCAAAATAATAGACTAATATGTATATTTCGGTCACCTGCGAACACACATTTAGTCAGTACATTCACATTCTCTAGAGTAAGTGACTAGTCAAACATTCAAACTTCCCTGGTCATGGAACTTTCTAATGTCTACTTCATATCTGAAGGACTGTCATACTGATGGTGCATATCTGATTTTCTGCATAAGGCTTTAGTTTTGTGACCTGGAGGCATAACTGCATCCATAGGATTTCTTCAGTGCGGTTGAGAGGCTACAACCGCATTCTCAAGCTTGCTTCCATGCGGTTGTGGCTTCGAGTAAGGAAAAAATTTCTCTTCTGAGACTAGAACTTGTTGCAGACCGATAATATCATATATTTCTTTATATATGTCAAAGAATCTTCCATATATTTAATTGAAATGATAATAGTTGTAGGGATCTTATGAAGAGTCTCCCTCTTAATGAGGAACCACTTTAAAGTTCATCATTATCAACTTGTCTATAATACTGTCATGCATCAACAAAATTGGTAGATCATGAAATCAAACTATATCATGTTCTAAAACATATATTGTTGACAACTAATCTTTGGGATTAGGGAATTTGTGTAAAATAGTGTAAATAGAAAATAAGGAGAATAGGAATATGAACAAACACTGGGAGATGAAGCCCAAGAGTCTCTCCCTCCATGTATCTCCCTCCATGTATATATACATGGAGGGACTTAATGCAAAATGTAATACATTTTGAGGAGTTACCTCCTGGTTTGACATGGTATCAGAGCCAACTCCCTTCTGCCATTTCTATAGTCTTCCCCATTTTTGCAGTCTTCCATATTCCTATGCTCTTTGTCCTCTGCATCTGTGTTAGTTTTATTGAAGTTTGGTATCGTGGCTGTTATTGGTGACGAGGGTCGCACTATAATTTCTGACGAGCTCTCTACCTCGACTTCACCTCACTCAAGCTGGTCTCTACTCTATCGACCGATGCCCGTCCACCACTCCCCACTGCGCAACCACTCCTCCATATAACAATCGACATTATACCACACCCCTTCTGTGACACAGTCGACATTATACCACACACCTTCTGTGACACAGTTGGCATATACCATGATTGACATTATATCACAGTCGGCATTATATCGACCTCGGCCCCTCGATGCTCCATACCACAACGCTCCTCCTCACAGTCGACTCAGTCTCGGACCGTCGACCTCGGCCCTTCGACCCTCTCCCCGACTCCTGTCACTATTGGTTACTCCGGTCCCCGACTGCATCGGAGTAATAACCCCTCTGTGGTAATAAAACTCACACCAGTCGTCCATACCCCCCATCCAAATGCTTACACCAGTTTCCTTATACCACTTCCATATCCCACTGCATAACATATACCACCTCCCTCGTGGTGACACCGCTTAATAATACCACTCGACTCTACACTCAAACTCCTGCGTTAGGGAGACTATAATACCACTGATTCAATAGACTGTAATACTCTGCGGTCATACAGTTTTAAACTTTGCCCATACGTTGACTCCTCCCCATATAATACCCTCCCCATATACCCCCTCCCCCATATAACACCTCCCCCAATAAAACCTCTGTCCTATAGATATAAGATTGCAATGTTAAAACCAAAAGCGCATTTTTTTACCGCTAGAAGTGAAATTTTTCATAGTATATTGCTACCAGAGTATATTTTTTTACACAATACACAATCTTTAAGATGCATTCACTGATATCAAGTGTTGGAGTAGTCCTCTCTCGAAAAGAGATCCAGAATGGTCAAGGAAGATTGAGCACACTCTCATTTTCAATGAGTTGTGGAGAGGAATTTGTGAAGGAGAAGGAGATAATGCACTTGCAAAGCCAAATTCAAACAAGGAGATTGCTTTTTGGGAAAACAAGAACAACAAGGCCTATGCCTTGATTGCAACATTTGTAATTGAAAAGGTGAACCACATTATTTCACCATTCTCAAATGCTTTTGATGCCTTGAAGAATTTGAAGGAATTGTATGACTCACACTCTCAACTTGAAGTTGTCTAATTGATGATTAAATTGTTCAATCTTGAATTGAAAAATGATGACGCTTTTGCTTTAGCATCAGAAGTAAGATATATTATGCATGATATTAAAAACACTGGTGTTGAAATAAACATTCCCCTCGTAGCTTATGTCAAGGTACTATATCCCACTTATTCACATTATCTTGAGTCATTGCAAGCAAGTAGAAATCTCAAGGAGATTACCTTTGACTCCCTTGAGAAGAAGTTTGCTGAGAGAGAAAAGGCTTTTTGGAAGAAGACAACTCCTAAATCTTCTGAAGAAGGTGTGTGTCTTGCACATCGAGAGAAGAATCATGCTCAAGATTCTTCTGGAGGAAGAGGTGGTCGAAGAGGAAGAGGAAGAAGGAATTTTAGAGGCACGGGGGCATACAATTTCAAGGAGAAAAGTCTAATCTACATTGCATATGTTGCAATAGGGATGGACATGATGCATCCACATGTAAGCTACGTTGGGACAGAGTCCATGAGGAAGAAAAAGGTAAAGCACCTGAATCTGCTCATTATGTTGTGGTACATTGCAATATTGGAGTTAATGAAGACTTGTTCAATGCTTCACTTGTTTCATGGAAAGATGATTGGTTGCTTGATTCGGGAGCAACTTACCACATGACTTTTAGGAGAGTTTTTTTTAAGAATTCACTGATAATGTTGATGGAGCAATATGTTTTGTAGATAAGTCAAAACTCAAGCCATCGGGGCTTGGCACCATCAGGCTCAAATTGCCTGGTCTTCTAGACTTTCTTTTACATGATGTTCTATACCTCCCAAAGTTGAGGAGAAATTTGCTGTCTTTGGTCCACATCTGCCAGCAAGGACACTCCATTCATATATTTGATGGCAAGGTTGAGGTCAGAATAGCATCATATCACTCACTTGTCATGACAGGGAAAGAAGAAAGATTTATGAAGCTGCAAGGTACCTCTGCTTGTGCACAAAACTTTGCATATAGTTCTCACTATGATGAAGGTACATTCCCATCAAGTCTTTTATGGCATGCTAGATTTGGACACTTGAACTTTGACAACCTTCACTTGTTGGAGAAAAATGGTGTCACTGGTTTGCCCACAATTCCTAGGAAACTTAAGCAATGTGATGCTTGTATTCTAGGAAAGAATAGCAAACAATCTTTTCATGATTCACGTTCCAGAGCACAGAAAACTTGAACTCATTCATTCAGATTTATGCGACACAATGCCTCTTCCTTCTACAAATGGTAAAATATGATGACATTTATTGATGACTACACTAGAACAAATCTGATGCTTTTGAAACATTCAAGAACTTTCATGCATGGATTGAAAATGATGCACAATCTCATATTGGCTCTATTCATGCTGATAATGGAAAAGAATACACTTCAAATGAATTTGAAAACTATCTTTGCCAAAATGGGATCAAACATCAAACAATTGTGCCTTATAATCCCCAACAGAACGAAGTAGCTGAAAGAATGAACAGGACAATCTTAAATATGATACATTCCATGATGTTTTTCAAGAATGTTAAACTGATGTTTTGGGCTAATGCAGTTCTATGTGTTGTGTATATAAAAAATAGGTGTCCATCTAATGCTATTAGAAGCAAGACTCCTTATGAAATGTGGTATGGCCAGATTCCTTCGATAAAGGATCCCAGGGTCTTTTGTTACACCTGTTATGTCTTGATACCTAAGGAACAAAGAAACAAACTTGGTGCAAGGAGTCGTAAGTGTATCTTCTTAGGGTATTCAAATACCTCCAAAGCATACTGTCTCTATGATGAAGTTAATAAGAAGTTTGTTGTATCTAGATATGTGATCATTCTTGAATCTTCCAACGCTGACGATGTTGTCGAGCGGCAACTTGATTGCTTGGATAGACTCAGACATGCAAAGTCGTTTCAAGAATTTGATAATTAGATTCCACATCTTGAAGGGGGGATTCTTATACGGGATCAATCTGTGGAATCTTCTTCTGAAGCACTCTCTCCCCCACATGAAACTCCAACCACAAATGACACTTTGAGTGATGTGATTGACAGAATTGGGAGACTAAATCTTGATTTAACCCTAACTCAGTCAACGAGCAACCTGGGCCATCTCAGAAAGGTCCTCCAAAATGGCTAACAAAGACACTTGAAAGTGTGCATCCTGATGAGGTTGGAAAGACAAGAACAATAAGTAAAACCAGGCAAAATGGAAGTGATGTAGATGGTTTTGATTCACCTGTTGATATGGATGTTTCTTATGATTGTGAATTGAATTTGTCTACAGATTTTGAACCAACTTCCTTGAAAGAAGCCGCTTCTCATGATGAATGGAAAGAAGCGATGCAAAAGGAATATGATGCCTTGATAAAGAATGGCACTTGAAAGCTTGTTGATCCTCCATTGGGAACCAAACCAATTAGCTGCAAGTGGGTCTACAAGAACAAGTATAAAGCTGATGCCTCACTTGAAAAGCACAAAGCCAGGCTTGTGGCAAAAGGTTTTTCACAGAAGGGAGACTTTTGCCCCCACAACAAAATGGGCTACGATCTGGACACTCTTTGCCCTGGCAACTTAGAACGGTTGGAAAGTCCATCAAATGGATGTAAAAACTGCTTTCTTGAATGGAGATATGAAAGAGAATGTTTTTGTCCCAGCCAGAAGTATTTGTTGTGAAGGGCCAAGAACACAAAGTATGCAAGCTTGTGAAATCCTTGTATGGCCTCTAGCAAGCACCGCGAGCCTGGTATGAGAAGTTAACTGGGCATCTTCTGAAACTCAACTTCAAACATTATGATCTTGATGATGCAACTCTGTTTTTCAAGAAAGTTGGAAAAAGAATTGTATATCTTGTGGTGTATGTAGATGATCTTTTGATCACAGAGAACAATGAGAGCTACATTGCATCCATAAAGAAGGAATTGAGGAAAAGTTTTGAAATGACTAACTTGGGCTATGTTCACTACTATCTTGGTATTGAAGTAACTCAACATCCGAAGTTTATATTCCTCTCTCAGAAGAAGTACATTGGAGATCTGTTGAACAAGTTTGGCATGGCTGAGTGCAATCCTTTGACTACTCCAATGGAACAAAACTTGAAGTTCACATCCTTTGAAGGAAAAGAATTTGAGGATACAACAAAGTATAGACAACTTGCAGGAAGTCTCAACTCCCTAACTGCTACCAGACCGACCATTTCATTTGCTGTTGGAATCCTCTCCAGGTTTATGCAAAAACCTTGCGAGGGACATTGGTTTGTTGCAAAAAGTGTTTTAAAGTACTTGAAGGGAACTCAAGACTTTGGACTTAAGTATACACAGGTGGGCGACTTCAGCTTGATTGGATACTTTGATTCAGACTTCGATGGAGATAAAGAAACGGGGGTATCTACTTCAGGTTATGCTACGAGTCTTGGATCAGGAGTTGTCTCTTGGAGGTCACACAAACAACCAGTTCCACTAGATTCCACAACTGAGGCAGAATATGTGGCAACAACTGAAGCAACAAAGGAAATTGTCTGGCTCAGGAAAATTCTGGAAGATTTGCTGGTGAAACAAATGCATTCGACTCCTCTTATGATCGAGAATACTTCTGCAATAATGTTGGCCAAGAACCCAAAGTTCTATGATCGAACGAAGCACATCAATACAAAATACCATCTGATGCGACATCATGTTGATGCCAAGACAATCCATCTACACCATTTTTCCACAAATGAGCAGATTGCAGACATCTTCACCAAAGTGGTTGGAAGAGAAAAGTTCGAAAGATTCAAAATGATGCTTGGACTCACCAACATCCCTTTAGATTAAGGGGGCAATGTTGACACCTAATCTTTGGGATTAGGGAATTTGTGTAAAATAGTGTAAATAGAAAATAAGGAGAATAGGAATATGAAGAGACACTGGGAGATGAAGTCCAAGAGTCTCTCCCTTCATGTATATATTCATGATCAATCTTAATGCAAAATGCAATACATTTTGAGGAGCTACCTCTTGGCCGGACATATATCCATCATGGTCATAACATGTTAACATCAATTATTTCATCATCTCATATGAACATGACATCAAATTTTCATCAAGAGTTACAATCATGTGATTATGGCAACTGACAGATTTATCATTATACTTCAAAGATCATAATTACTACATTACTTCTTTATTATATTATTCAATGATTTGGACAAGGCATCTGGATTTATCACATTGTTCAATTCGCTAAGCTTATCAAAACAGGGTCAACAAGGAGAACCTGAGCAACAATCTTATTGTTATATTTCTATCATCATGGTTATCATGCTTGTCACAAGCAGTGTCAAGTCCCTATATCAAAAAAATGTATCTGGCTTGCGTCATAAGATCTAGAAATTCATCATGTAAGGTACTTTGCCAAGTATAGAAATATATCAAAAATCAATGTTTCTAAGTAGCTTTACTATGACTTAATAGAATGTAAGATACTGGTTCAATAGCAAGTGCACTGTTTCATCATAAGTACTGTGAATCAAACTTTCATGTGCATGAGCATTTGTGTAGTTGACATTCCCATCATACCTTAGGGCTTAGCTTGCCATCCTATATTGTAGCTATAACCTTGAAATAAAGCACCATACATACCTTGAGTGTTCAAATACCTGTGCACCTTCTTATTTTACATAGGTAGCTGTAGCACTTTGTCAACTTTTCATCAAGTGCCTCTTTTCCTTTTCCAACGCTAGTTATTCTCTTCCTACACTAGCCATGATCTTCAGGAAGGATCCACTTATCACTACTCATCAGGAGGTTAGAAGCATCCAAATACTCAAATATACATGCAAGAAGTATAAGTAATAATAAAAGCAATAAACTCAAACAGGAATAGAATAAGAAAGAGGTAACATAAATCGAAAAGGTACTTATCTTAATGAGAGGTGAGCTCTTCAAAAGTCATGGTTGTCCATTGACCATATAACATTGTAGTCTTCAATATTTCAACCAACTTTATCAACAACTAGGCCTAATAGATACTATCCCATCTAGGGCTTCATCAAATCTGGCACAAGTGCTTGAACATATTCACATTAGTCATGTGTTATGTATATTTTATTAATTGTTAGTTAGATATAGTTATATTAGGTTTTATTAAGTGCAAAGATCATGCCTCTTCACCAAGGGACACCATGAGGCTATATTTAAAGCCTCGGTGATTCCCCATTGTAATCATATCTCATATCTCATCTTTTATAAATAATAATATATACTTATTCAAGTTTGTCAGAGTTTTTACACTCCATTGGTATCGGAGCCATCGCTCTTCTGGATCTGTGTGATCATCAGGTTAAAGAATTTCGAAGGAAATTTCAGATTTTTTTTTTAAAACAAGTACAGAATTGCTTTCTGAACTGTTCAACAGCCATTTCAGAATTTTAAATTTTGCAATTTGTACGTGTTCCAATCCATACTGTCGTACATCCACAATTACAGGTTGTTTTGATTGCACAGTCATATGATTACAGGGTCATAAGATATATAATTAAATTGGTTGTGAAATTAGTATTATCGATATAAAAGTCATTGACTGCAATTAAATTGGGTGTGAAATTAGTATATATCCCGCTGCTATCGTTTTCCTTACGGTTCACTGCTATACGTTTATCACTCCACACGCTACCCCCACCGCCTGCACTCACCTTGCGGCCCTCCCACACTCACTGCACCGCCGCTCGACTCACTCCCATACGTTCCCCTATTCACCTCTTCGACTGTACAAACCCTGCACGTCATTCCGGCCTTTACCCGCAGCCATTTGCTGTTCCGCCTGCCCTACCCTTCCACCGTCCCTCACGCACTGTCGACATCCATCCCCACATTCCACCGTCTTCTGCACACTCCGCCAAAAAAAAAAACTTACGTTTTAAAAAAAAAATCGTGAAACAGTGTGTGACGGTTAGTAAGGATCCACGTTTTAATTCTTCTGAGCATCGTTATGTTTAAAAAAATCGATTTGTTTTCCCTCTAAGAAACAGTGTGTCTTTTCAACGGAACGAGCACATTTTTAAAAACGATTTTTTTTTTAATTATATAAAATATATATTATATAGTTCAATTGATATATATATATATATATATTATAATTATATAATTCATTTATATATTATATAATTCTCATTTAATAATTATATATATATAATAATTATATAATTAAATTATATATATTATATAATTTTTAATTAAAAATTATATATATATATATATATATATATATATATATATATATATAATAATTATATTGTTAAAAAAAAATAAAATTTAATTAATTAATTAATTTTAAAGAAAAGAAGGAGAGAAACTGGCAGAAAAATATTCCCCACCTCATACACGCTCAATGTCTTCATCGATGTCGATGGCTGAATTCCAGAAGAAATTGGGAGATCTTGAGAAACAAATCAATAATAATTCCGAAGAATTCGGAAAAAGATTAGTCGATCTTGAAGGTACAGTTGCAAGGCACTCCAACGACATCAAAAAGATTCATGATACGACAAATCGAATAGAAAGACAAATGTGGCTAAATCATCACGAGGCCACAGAAAAGCATAGCGAAGCAATGAACAAGATGACAGAGCATAGCGAAGCAATGAACAATATGACAGAACTCTTCAATAGGCTAAATGATAAGATAGATAAGTTAAGTCAGACACAATCCCCAATATTTCCTAACATGGAACAAAATCAACAAAACAATTCCGCAGATTCAGGAAACTCAGAAGAGCATCAAGAAAAGACCGATTCCCCACATCATCAAGAAGATAGTAATGCAGATTTTCAAAATAAGCAGCTCTGGAATGCATTTGCTAATCAATATCCCCTTCTTGTTCCACCATTAGCATATCAGCGAAGAGCCAAAATCGAGCTACCCAAATTTGATGGTAATGAAAAAAATAGCGTTGCATGGCTTAATAAAGCGGAAGAATATTTTGAGATTTATGACATTACTAGTGATGATGAAAAAATTAAACATGCTTCCATAAAAATGGAAGGAGAAGCATATAATTGGTATATGTGGTGGAAAAAGACGACGCTCGCTATCAGTTGGAGGAAATTTAAGGATGCATTCTTCAAAAGGTTTCAAGGCATAAAGGAAGAAAAGTTCTTTTCAACGTTTATCAAATTACGCCAAAAAGGAGATGTGGATGAGTACACGCGAGAATGGGAGACTTTGGCAACACGAGTACCCGGATTGTCGGAATCTCGTCTAATCCAGTCTTACATCTCAGGACTTAAAATCCACATACAAGAAGAGCTCGAACTACATGAAATTACGTCCGTAGAAGTAGCAAGGCAAAAAGCAAAAGCTGCTGAAAAGAAATTTGAAAGATTATCAAAACCAGAAAAAGTATATTCGAGACAACGGTTTCCTCAATCTACAAAAGAAGATAACATGAAATATGTTCCACCACGCCTTCGCGAAGGAGACAAATCTAACTTGGAAATACAAAGAATGAGGGAAGGCAAATGCAAACGTTGTGGCGAAAAATGGGACCCTAAGCACAGATGTGCTAATGGGAAACGAAAAAATCTGTATAATTGTGAAGCAACTAATGATTCTAACAATGATGATTCAGACATAGAAGGGATAGAAGATACCCTAGAATTCTCCCCATAAGTAGATGATGACAACACTCCACAAGTGTCATTATCAGCCATGACAGGTATATCACAACCTCAGACACTAAAATTAAGGGGACATATTAAGAAAAACAACGTAATGGTTCTCATAGACACAGGCAGCACGCACAATTTTCTAGATTCAACCATGGCCAAAAGACTCAACCTCTTTACTTTTCCTATGCCTAATATGAAGGTAATAGTGGCCGATGGTAAGAAGATTGAACAGGTAGGAAAATGCCATAAAGTCAAATTGCAGATTAAAGACTTTAGTTTAGAATCTCCATTCTATGTCGTACCACTCGGAGGAGTAGATGTGGTCTTAGGAATTCAGTGGTTA
Source organism: Pinus albicaulis (assembly GCA_034641835.2). Taxonomy (NCBI): domain Eukaryota; kingdom Viridiplantae; phylum Streptophyta; class Pinopsida; order Pinales; family Pinaceae; genus Pinus; species Pinus albicaulis. Next base: position 859,231,946 of record CM076582.1, read on the forward strand.
CAAACCTTGGGTACTTATTCGGCCAACCATCGGAAGCAGTTTATAAGCTTTAAGTGGGAATGGCGGAAGCACAAGTTATTTGGATTCCAAGCCCCAGAAAATCAAATCGTATCATCATCCCAGATGATGAAGATGATCCGAAAGGGAGCGCCAGCCTATATAGTCGAATGTCATCATTTAGAGATGTTATCTACAAAAGTCAACCACGAAGAATCACAGGAGGTACAAGCACTAGTTCAGAAACATGAAAAGGTATTTCAAGATCTACCAATGAAGATGCCTCCTCATAGGGAAATCGAACATACAATAGAAGTCAAGGCAGGATCAGACCCTGTTAACATCAAGCCTTATCGCTACCCACATCACCATAAAACGGAAATTGAGAAGATAATCCAAGACCTTTTAAAATGTGGGGTCATTTCAAAAAGTAAAAGTCCGTATGCTGCCCCAGTTATATTGGTAAGAAAAAAAGACGGATCGTTTCGGCTATGCATTGACTATAGAGGATTAAATAAGATAACAATTAAAAATAAGTTTCCAATTCCCTTTATCGATGAAATGCTGGATGAACTCCATGGCGCAAAATATTTCTCTAAATTAGATTTAAGGTCAGGTTATTACCAGATCCGAATTAGATTGGAAGATATACCAAAAACTGCATTTCAAACACAGGAAGGTCATTATGAATTTAAAGTAATGCCCTTTGGGTTAACAAATGCACCAGCTACGTTTCAAGCCACTATGAACGAGTTATTTCGTCCATATCTTAGGAAATTTGTACTAGTATTTTTTGATGATATTTTGATTTATAGTAAAACCTGGAGGGAGCATTTGCAACACTGGATAAAATTCTCACGTTACTAGAAGACCATCAATTTTATGCAAAAAAATCCAAATGCACCTTTGGAAAAGAAGAAGTTGAATATCTGGGACACCTAATATCCCATGAAGGAGTAAAAGTGGATCCTTCTAAGATTAAGGCTATAAGGGAATGGAATAAACCAGTGAACATATCCAAGCTCAGAGGATTTTTAGGATTAACGGGATATTATCGAAGATTTATTAAAGATTATGCACTAGAACTGCACCTCTTACAAACCTTTTAAAGAAGAATTCGTTTCAATGGAATGAGGAAGCAGGGAAATGTTTTGAAGATTTGAAGGAAGTAATGGCTAATGCACCAGTATTGGCAACTCCCGACTTTTCTAAACCATTTATCATTGAATGTGATGCCTCTGGATTCGGTATTGGTGCAGTATTAATGCAAGAGGGGCACCCTATTGCTTTTGAAAGCAGAAAACTAAATAAACATGAGCGTCTCAAGTCCACATACAGCAAGGAAATGCTTGCAATTATGCATGCATTGGCCAAATGGAGACAATATCTGTTAGGGAGTAAATTTTCCATCCGAACAGATCATAACAGTCTTCAGTATCTCCTTCAGCAAAAAACACTCTCTGAAGAACAACAAAAATGGATCAAGAAGATTGCCGCTTTTGACATGGAGATATTACACAAGAAAGGGAAAGACAATGTAGTAGCGGATGCCCTGTCCAGAAAAGATGAGGAATCAGCATTACTTGCAGTTTCGATTGTTGTGCCTGAATGGCTTAATGAGATTAAAAGTGAGTACGCCAAGGATCCAGAAATGTTGGCTATAATCAATAATCTCCCAGGGAATTCAAAATTTGAATGGAAGAACGATATGTTATGGTACAAAGGGAGAATTTATCTAAACTTCAAATCCAAGTTTATATCAAAAATACTCAAGGAATCACATGATTCCATGTCATCTGGGCATGTAGGATATTTGAAAACCTACTACAATGCACGTCAGTCATTTTTCTAGAAGGGTATGAGTCACGATATTCAAAAATATGTTGCAGAATGTGACAAGTGTCAAAGAAATAAAACTGAAAACATTATGACACCTAGCTTACTTCATCCCTTAAATATTTCGGCTCAGAAATGGGAAGAAATATCGATGGATTTTATTGAAGGATTACCTGTATCGGAGGGAAAGGATAAGATCTTCGTTGTAGTAGATAGACTCACTAAGTATGCTCACTTTATCGCTATTAAAAAAACAGACTCTGCAAAGCAAATTGCAAAGATATTCTGCAAACATATTTATAAACTACACGGCTTTCCGAAAGTTATTGTCAGTGACAGGGATGCCAAATTTAAAGGAAACTTTTGGAAGGAATTGTTCAACCATGTTGGAAGCTACCTCAACATGAGCTCGGCTTATCACCCTCAAACAGATGGACAAACAGAGGTTGTTAATAAATGTTTGGAAGCTTACCTACGGTGTTATGCTACGGAGAAACAAAATAAGTGGGTCCAATGGTTGCATCTTGCCGAATGGTGGTATAATTCTATTTACCATACATCGACAAAAATGACTCCATTCCAGGCTCTGTATGTACTATGGATATGAGCCTCCGAAGTGGAAAGATTTTGCTTCAGTTCAAACTAATTTGCCAGCAGTAAAAAATCAACTAGAAGAACACCAAAAGGTCGTCCAAATTCTAAAAGAAAATTTGAGTGTTGCACAGAATCGTATGAAGCAACAGGCTGACCGTAATCGCACTAAGAGATCATTTGAAGTTGGAGACTGGGTGTTTGTCAAGCTTCAACCATACAAGCAGTTGTCCCTTAAACAAAAAGGAAAAAATAAATTAGCTCCAAAGTTTTATGGTCCGTATCAAATTATTAAAAAGATCAGTCAAGTCGCTTATGGGTTGAGCCTTCCCGATACCAATCGTGTTCACAATGTTTTCCATGTGTCCTGCTTAAAAAAGGCATTGGGTAACCATCAGTTGCCCCAAACAACACTTCCCATTTTGGATGATGAAGGCAAGCTCGTTCTAGAGCCCGAAGGTATCCTATCTACCCGTGATAAGAAGTTGCGCTCTCGTGTTATTACGGAATATTTAATCAAGTGGAAGGACTTGCCCATTGAAGAAGCATCTTGGGAGTCTGAAGCGTTTCGCCAGCAACACCCATCATTACGTATGCTTTGAGGACAAAACATCTTAAGAGAGGAGCAATGTTATGTATATTTTATTAATTGTTAGTTAGATATAGTTATATTAGGTTTTATTAAGTGAAAGGGCATGATCAAAGATCATGCCTCTTCACCAAGGGACACCATGAGGCTATATTTAAAGCCTCGGTGATTCCCCATTGTAATCATATCTCATATCTCATCTTTTATAAATAATAATATATACTTATTCAAGTTTGCCAGAGTTTTTATACTCCATCATGCTAGTGTTTCAAAATTACATATCTCAAATCTTTTCCATAACCAGGGTTTCTCCCAAACCTTAACCTCATAATATCTATAAAACCCTAATAACCAAATTGCCTAGAGTTTTCTTCAAACCCTAGTAATATTTTAGGTCTTCTCTATCTTCTCTTGCATCCATCAAGGGTGTCTTCATAGGGGTGATCTTCAATGACTTTTCTTCAACCCAACTCTGATACCATGTTAATTTTTCTTAGGGCTATATCGTTCTTTGCTTTGATAATTATTCCATATTAAATTCACCCCATAGCATCATAACATTATTCAGATTTACATGATTATTCAACAACATATACAACTATATAGAAAGAACAATATTATCATCAATGCAACAGAACATAAAGGAACAATAGAAGAAAACCATTCACACATAGAGACAACAGGATTGGTTGGAAACCAGGGAAAAACCCACTATGGGGAAAAACCTTTCAAATTCTTCTTCTTATTAGATTGTCATTGAATGATTAAGCAAGGGGAGAGTACAATGATCCATATCTTCAACCATAAACCTATCTAGCAAAAACAAATAAACAACATTCATGAGATGAACCCAACAATGCCAATAATCAAAACTCTAATTCAGGAACCTGTAGTAAACTGTCACTGTATGTGGTCAGTTGTCTAATTCTGCGATCAACAGGGGAAAACTTCAGTCAGCTAAAATTCAACCTTTAGGTCTTAGTCGTAGGGAAGATGTTCCATGCATGTGACTGAAAGGCTTCGGTCGAAATTTCTCCATGAAATATCCGCGAATGCAGTTGGAATTTCTCCATGCCATGCCTGCTGCTGAGATCCAAAACCCTAAAAACAGAGATGCGAGCTTCAGACCCTGCAATTTCAGACCTCTGCCAACCAATCTCCGCGGACTTGCCTCAGACTTGTGTGGGCCAAATCAAATAAGAGAATAGAAGAATGATCCAAGATGATGTCCAAGTGATGTTGAGGTCACTTGTATTTATAACCTTCCAAGGGTGTCCAATTTGCTTTAGGGTCGACCTAATCAAATATGCACATGTGGGCTTTAATTCAAAAATACACTTTCCCTTGTCCAAATTGAGCACTTCAACTGTTAAAATTCATCCTCTCGAAAAGAGGAGTCTCATCCCATGGTTGAAATTTGTCACAGAGATGCCAAATTAAAATAATGTACATCGTCTGGAAAGATACTTGAAACATCATGCTCTTTGTCTGAACAAAAAAAATTGTAGTATTTTCTTTTGATTGAAGCCTTTGAGGGTGCCTGCACAGACATACTTAGGATCTCCACCACAACATGATGTGCTAATACCTAAAAATATATCTATTAACTTATCCTCAATAAATTCATATACCATTCTTTTTTATTAGTAAAATGCCTATGGATTTGTACCAATGGACCAATCTTTTTTGTTCCCAATGTCTCTGTTTCTGCTAGTTATAAAGACATTAAATTCTTTTTCATCTTTATATTCAACGACATTGTCTTGTTTCTTCACAGGCTAAACTTTAAAAGAAGGCTTATGCTTGTATTTTTTGTCCAAACTACCATTTCCTTTCTAACTTGGCCTGATGCCCTACATTGCCACGACAAATACATCTTATAACTCTCTAAGGATTTTGAGCAATTTAAATCAGCGCTCTTGCTACCATTTTCGTGTCTGGCTTTTGCCTTGTAATGTGATTTAAAGGCTACTTCTGAATTACCATTCACACTACTGTTACTTTATTGCTTCTTCCACTTAGTGTTCTATAAATGCTTATTATGAAACTTCTCATATGTCAGATCAACAACTCCACAAGCTTTTGGGTCCATGCAACCAAGTACCCACCCCACCATCGAGCTCATAGGCAAGGGTGAGATATTCTTCAGGGGTCAGTGCCATTGAACAACAAGGCTTGAAGCCATTACAATGACAACATTTGAACCACCCAGGATAAACTCAAATGACAACATCTCCAGAATTTTTGGTCATGATTTCAAGAAATTTTTAATGTGAAGATGGCATGTTTTTCAACAAAATGTTACCATATTTTCTTCAATTTTGTGATTCTTGTCATGCAAATATGTATTGAAATCCTGCATGAAAATTTTAGTCAGTCATCCCTGTCACGGTTGAAAGTCTCTCCATTCGGACTGATTTTTTCCAGTCTCTAGGGGGTGTCCCTAGATGATGTATGATATTATCCACTTAATATTCGAGCATAAATCTTCAATTTGATTAGCATACAACAAAGCTTCACTTTTGACTTGCTGCTAAGCAACCAAAAGTGAAGGAGTTCTTGAGAATGAAATTTATAATGGTTGAAATTAGATTTCTAATAGTAATAGTAGCAATGAAATTGGAAGAGATGTGGGAAATGAATGTTCGCCTCGAGTGAAATAATTCAAAACTATAGAATTTTCTACAATAATGCCTAGTAGAAAATTAATTTTCTGATCTGATAATTACTTCTAATGATCCTTGATGAACTCTTCTTATGTCACTGATATCATTAAACAATTATACACAAAATATCAACAATAAAGTCGTGGAAACAATAAAGATCATAAAGAGACAGACATGCACAATAGAGAGAAATTTTTTTTCCCGGGAAACCCAAACTTGGGAGAAAACAGAACAACTTTTCTAGGAGAAATTCTTCTTCAACGAGGTTTACAATAAAATGGTTAGAAATATGTGGCAAAAACCAAGCCCAAACATTAGCCATTTCATCATTTTTATGCTCCTACGAGTGTCTTCTATATAAGAGAGATGATGAGTGAGTGATACAAATGAAGTGTCATATCATGTGTATATATACAAGTCGAATGGGTGCATTTACCCCAAGGGACACAGTGTGTTGATTTTGTAGCATTGGAAAGTTTTCCAAGTCTCATATTTTGGGAGGAGGCTTGGACATCAGTATTCCAGAGAACCCATAAACCGTTTGTAGAAATTCCACTTAGTTCATGCTTTATTAAAATAATTAATTATTTTAAATTGATCCCTATATCTAAACTTAGGGAAATTAAATAATTAAAGGGCATTAATAAAGCTGTGTGAATCTTCTAGAAAACGAAGGTCAAGTCATTTTTTATTCTCAGCCATTGATTAGAGATCTACTTTGGGTCGTTGATTCATCAACAAGAAGATTATAAGAGAGGCAGCTCAACATTAGGTGTGGGTAGACGCTATGGTGGAGTAAATCTCCATCATGACAAATGATGTGTGGGAAGTAGACCCTAGACCTCAATACAGATTAATTGTAGGATCAAGGTGGATCTACAAGATCAAGTATGCTTTAGATGGTAGCATAGAGAAATTCAAAGCCAGGTTTGTGGCTAAGGGTTATGCACAGAAGGAAGGGATGGATTATGAAGAAACGTTTGCCCCTGTAGCTTGGTACACTTCGATCAGATCCGTCATCTCTCTTGCAGCTTAGATGGGAAGGGAAATTCACCAGATGGATGTCAAGACAACGTTTTTGAATGGGGTGATAGAAGAAGAAGTGTACATAGAACAACCAGAGGGCTTTGAGACGCATGAGCAGAAGACTCATGTGTCCAGGCTTAAGAAAGCCTTGTACGGATTGAAGCAATCCCCTAGAGGATGGTATGGGCTAATTGATAGCTACCTGCAAAAGATGGGATTTGTCAAGAGTGATGCAGATCGCTACCTCTACTATCTAAGAGTAGGGGATGAGCCACTAATTCTGGTATTATATGTAGATGATTTGTTCTTGACTCGATCATCTAAGCTCATCAAAGACTGCAAGGAAAATCTGGCTATAGTATTCGACATGAAGGATCTAGGGCAGATGCACTATTTTCTTGGTTTGGAGGTTTGGCAGCAGAAGGGAGACATCTTCTTTGGGCAAGGAAGATATACTTCAGAGATCCTGAAAAGGTTTCAGATGGAGGACTGTAGACCCATGGCTACGCGAATGATCACAAACTAGAAGAAGATAGACACATTCGAGGATGATGAGGCTGACCCTACCTTGTATAGGCAGCCCATAGGATCATTGATGTACCTGGTCAACACTAGACCAGACATCTGTTATGCCATGAATACCCTCAGTCAGTTCATGGTAGAACCACGAAGTGCTCACTAGGCAGCAGCCAAACATGTTCTAACTTCTCATATACTTGAAGGGGACAGTCGAGTTTGGATTGAAGTACACTAAGGGCAATGAAATCCAGTTGAGTGGGTTCATGGACACAGACTGGGTTGGAAGCCTAGTAGATCGAAAAAGTACCAATGGGTACTGTTTCAGTATCGGATTAGGAATGACTTCCTGGTGCAGTAGGAAACAAAAATTCGAGGCACTGAGCTCAGCCGAGGCTAAATATATGGCAGCTAGCACAACTTCATGTGAGGCCATATGGCTTCGTAAGTTGCTCATGAACTTGCTCAAGAAGAGGATGGAACCGACCAGAATTTTGTGTGATAATCAGAGTTGCGTCAAGCTCTCTGAGAATCTTGTGTTTCATGATCGATCGAAACACATTGACATTAGGTGCCACTTCATCAAAGAGTATGTCCAACGGGGAGCTGTACTTTTGAAGTACATTCCTACAGGGGAATAGATGGTAGATTACCTCACGAAAGCTCTGGGTAAGATTAAGTTTACTTACTTCAGGGAAAAGATGGGGATGGTCAAGAACCCATTCAAGTAGAGGAATGGGTGGACTTGAGATTTAGAGGGAGTTGCAATACGAATGAGGCAGTGGCAGAGGTAGTGTCATGGGTAGCAGCGCAGAGATGAGGGGCAACAGCCAAGACATCAACAACACAATGGATGCTTTAGGTCAGAGCAGATGTAGTTGGTTTGCTTGAACACTTTCCTCGCTAAGAGGGAGTGTTGATTTTGTAGCATTGGAAAATGTTCCAAGTCTCATATTGGGAGAAGGCTTGGACATCAGTATTCCAGAGAACCCATAAATTGTTTGTGGAAATTCCACTCGGTTCATGCTTTATTAAAGTAATTAATTGTTTTAAAGTGATCCCTAAGTCTAAACTTAGGGAAATTAAATAATTAAAGGGCATTAATAAAGTAGAGTGTGAATCTTTTAGAAAACTAAGATCAGGTTATGTTTTAATCTTAGCCATTGATTAGAGATCTTTTCTAGGCCGTTGATTCATCAACAAGAAGATTATAAGAGAAGGCTTGAGGATCATTTGGAAAGCAAGCCGGGCACACACTTAGTACCTGAAGGAAATCGATTACGAAGGAATAGAATTCGATTTCAGAGGGAGAGGTTGTAGAGGTAGAGTTGCAGAGGCAGAAGGACGAAGGGGAAGTCAGCAGAGGAAGAAAAAGGTAGGAGGAGGACACAGAGGGGACAGTGCTGAGCAACATCACTGGTCCTCCACGCAGAGTGACACAGTCCAGTGTAGTGACTGCGCAGAAGACCATGTGGAGTGACGCAGAGGGAGAAAGGGTGCTTTCCGTGTGTTAGAAATTCTGCTTAAGGGTTCGGAAAAATGATCTCAGGTGTATTCTAGACATCTGCTCGTGGAATTTCTGTAAATGATTTCCACTGTTGAAGAATAATACAAACCCTCATCTGCTACACTAGTTTACCCGCATTGGTTTTTTTCGGGGACAATTGTCCAAAAATAACTGTGTTCCTGTGATTATTTCTATTGCGTTATATGCGTTCTATTTGTTTTTCTGCTTATGATTAAGTGAATACTGCAGTTTTGTTTATTTTAGAATTTACTGAAAGTATCTGTAAATAACTTATAAATAAGTAGGCGAAATAAATCATTCGGTGCACACCCTTTAATGCTGGGGCTAATCTATCCCTTCTGAGCCTACATGAAACCCAAAGAATTTAATTTATTTTAATTTCCATAATTTTTCTAGGTCGATTTAGGTGGCCTCTTGGCATGCTGTGGGTGGCAGATTACCTCACGAAAGCTCTGGGTAAGATTAAGTTTACTTACTTTAGGGAAAAGATGGGGATGGTCAAGAACCCATTCCAGTAGAGGAATGGGTTGACTTGAGATTTAGAGGGAGTTGCAATACGGATGAGGCAGTGGCAGAGGTAGTGTCATGGGCAGCAGTACAGAGGGAAGCAACACAGAGATGAGGGGCAGCAACCAAGACATCAACAACGCAATGGATGCTTCAGGTCAGAGTAGATGTAGTTGGTTTGCTTGAAGACTTTCCTCGCTAAGAGGGAGTGTTGATTTTGTACCATTTGAAAGTGTTCCAAGTCTCATATTGGGAGAAGGCTTGGACATCAGTATTCCAGAGAACCCAGAATCTGTTAAAGGAAATTCCACTCGGTACATGCTTTATTAAAATAATTAATTGTTTTAAAGTGATCCCTAAGTCTAAACTTAGGGAATTTTAAATAATTAAAGGACATTAATAAAGCAGAGCGTGAATCTTTTAGAAAACGAAGATCAATTCATGTTTTAATCTTAGCCATTGATTAGAGATCTTTTCTAGGCTGTTGATTCATCAGCAAGAAGATTATAAGAGAAGGCTTGAGGATTATTTGGAAAGCAAGCTGGGCACACATTTAGTACCTGAAGGAAATTGATTACGAAGGAATAGAATTCGATTTCAGAGGGAGAGGTTGTAGAGGTAGAGTTGCAGAGGCAGAAGGAGGAAGGGGAAGTCAATAGGGGAAGAAGAAGGCAGGAGGAGGACACAGCAGAGTGACACAGTCCAGCACAGTGACTGTGCATAAGACCACGTGGAGTGACGCAGAGGGAGAAAGGGTGCTTCCGTGTGTTAGAAATTCTACCTAAGGGTTCGGAAAAATGATCTCAGGTGTATTCTAGACATCTGCTCGTCGAATTTCTGTAAATGATTTCCACTACTGAAGAATAATACAAACCCTCATCTGCTGCACCGGTTTACCCTAATTGGGTTTTTCCGGGGACAATTGTCCAAAAATAATTGTGTTCCTGTGATTATTTCTATTGCGTTATATGCGTTCTATTTGTTTTTCTGCTTATGATTAAGTGAATACTGCAGTTGTGTTTATTTCAGAATTTACTGAAAGTATCTGTAAATAACTTATCATAAATAAGTAGGCTAAATAAATCAATCACTGCAGTAGTATTTTAGCTTGAAAATTTCACACAATGCACACCCTTTAATGCTGGGGCTAATCTATCCCTTCTGCGCCTACATGAAACCCAAAAATAAAATTTATTTTATTTTAATTTCCATAATTTTTCTAGGTCGATTTAGGTGGCCTCTTGGCATGCGGGAATACCTCTTGATGCGATGCGACACAAAAATTAATAAAAACATGGGCATTTCGATATACCATCACATTGGAAAAATCTGATTCAATGGCCTCCGATGCATTCAAAGAGTTAGAATCAAAGAAAATTGAATGAAATCACAGATTACCCAAGAAGTTTGTTGCAACATAATGAGTACTGAATGATAGGTTTCTGTGAGTTCCTTCACTTGCAGTGGAGTTAGTGGTCTGAGAGACTAGAACACAGAACGGTCATATCTCCATTGCTACGAAAGCTTCAAAGAAAAATTGGCCAACCCTTGTACCAGTGCATATTGGAGAAACATTTCCTCCCTCAAACTAGTTGATCCAATGCCTCAAAGCAAGAAAAAGTTTGAAAGGCCAAAAGCTTTATAAGTAAATCCATCTTTCATTCCTTTTTCACATTCAATTATTTTGGAAAGAACACAAAAGCTGCTTTTTTTGCTTTACTTCTTGAGTGGAATCATCAACAAAATCTGTGTTTCACATCTCCTCATTGAATTGGAAAAATCTCGCTTTTCCTCTAGCTTTACTCATGAAGACTTGTAATAAAAGCTCCGATTCTCTCATTAAAATTGTTTGACGTCTTTTCCATGTGATTAAATAATTAATAAAAATCTATTTATTTAATTATTTCACGACTTACGAATTTGAAATCATAATCCTTGAAAATTTATACACATATGGTTTAGATCCATGCCAAGTGTCCGCTCAAGAAGGAAGCCGGTGACAAAGATGCTACTCAACTCCCCATTTTTCCATGCAAAGGAAGCTCGGACAATCCCTCAGTTGCTAGCTAGGAAACACAACCAACACCTGCGCCTGCCAAATATATAAACTTACTAATTATATACATTCTTAAAAAGACAGTCTCCACACAAACACACACCACCCCTTCCCCCCTCCGAAAAAGCAAAAAAGCATGAAAGTACAGCTTTTGGCCAAATGACATAATACGCCATAATAACAAAGTACAGAAGCAGAGGAAATGTGCCATTTTGGATGCTTGAGTTAAAACAGTCCCATTGGACTCATTTTTTCACCAAGATGAAGAAGTAGTCAAATCTGTTGTCTGGGCCCCTGATGATCTAGATTCTAAATATTGAAAAAGCAGAACTGCCCAAAATAGCAGTTTCCCAGAAACTGGCGAAACTGAATATATAAGTTCCTCTGATCAACAGTTATGCCATGAAGCGTCTGGAAATAGACCATTGTGACTGTCTCACTGGACCTTAACCCTTAAGTAGCAAGAAGTGCTACTGGGGTTAACGGTGATCAATTGCATGCAACTGATTTCTAATTTCTATGGTTTTCTGTTGTTCATGAAAAGATTCCTATTCCTCCATCTCTATTAAAAGCTGCAAATCTCTAGGAAAAAGGCTCCACCTTAATCTGATGTTTCATGCATATTTTTTAAACACCCCGAAATGTTGAGAGTATGATTACCGTCATGCACTTGAAGCAACATATTATTGGCAACAGAGCTTGAGCAACATCACGCAGCTTCCTTATTTCTTGCATGAAACTCAGTCTGAGCATCCTCATTGGTTGTACTTTGCACCTCTTCTCCCAAGAGAATTTTATCTTAGCAACCATATTAAAATTTTTTTAGTATTCTTTATTTCCATGTGGTAAAATTTTCACGGTGAAACCTCTGATTGCCTTCCAACAAATTATAGGTTAGACCAGCCATTTTTAAGAGTTTAAATATGCCAGCAATTTCTGAACAGGGGTGGGTTAGCACCCCAAACTAGTTCCTAGTTCCACAACACCCCAAACTTCTATTCCTAGAGATATTATGTATGCCCTCATCCTGATTTTCTAGAAGGCATAATTTGCACCTGTAAAGAAAGGGGCTTTATTGGTTGAGCATCCTTCTTTACTAGCCATCCTGAGAACCTAGAATCTCCTTTCAGTTGTTAAACTGGTACAAAGGAACCGACTCTGATACCAATTGTTGAGATTTAGTTGAACTGAGAGGGGGGGGGGTGAATCAGTTCAATAAATACATTAGCATTTTTCAATTTTTCATCAGCTTATTTATAGCTTACTTTTATAATCAACCTTAGTATATGAACAATCTTAATATGTTGCAGCAAGTATTAAATTAATGTGACATTAAACTTATTATGAGAGCAACAAACATTAAGCAGATTTGATGAATCATCTCAGCACACAGGCAAGACAGATAGAGACAAAAGATATAAGTGGAAACCCATAAAGGGAGACAACCACATCTTATTATTGTTGTGATGCAAAGGCAAGCTCCAACTCCCTCTCACCACTGTTTTTCTGCAGGCACCAACCCACAGGAGGCCCCAACCTCAATTTTGGAAGCTACAATTTGCAAGGAAGCTCCAATTCCCTTCAATTTTCTACAGGCACCAACCTACAGGAGGCTCCAACCTCAATCAGCTATAACTGACAGCTATCAAGCTTCAACTTGATATGAAAGCTCCAACTTCCTCAATTTATCACAGGAAATGTTTGCTGATTTACCTCATATATCAGCTCTGTTCAGTAGCATTTCTTTATGCTCCTCTCTTCCTTATCTTCTCTGCTTCAATCTTCTGTGCTTTTCATTCTCTATCCTTACTCTCTCTAACCTCTCTATGCATATCAAGATGATATTACTTATAGAGAATTCCTGATGACTGTTTGTATTCCTCAAGGAATTCAAAATGGATAGCCATACCTCTTAGTCTTCTGCCTTCTCATTTCTTTTTCAGCTCACTCAGAAAAATGTAACTGTAGGTGCTTATTTTTAATATTACAGTGGGATTTTGTTTTCTTCCGGAGACTTGCCAATGCATCACAAACAATAAAAAATTCAATTACAATATTTACATTCACATATAATGAAAACTCCAACTCACTCATTTAGCCTCTTGGCTCGCTGCGCATTTGTCTTTTCTTTGACTGTGTCTTTGTTCCTTTCGGCTCTGTTTGTATCCTTGTTCACTATCACAGTGTAACTGCCGTATGCCATACATATGTAACTGCACTTTTATATTATTCTAATTAATTCTCGGCACAGTAATAATAAGGTGTTTTAATATGTGCTCTGCCGTGGTGTATCTGTAAGAAGCGCCTTTTATATATAACACAACTTCAGCTTTCAACATGATTTTAATAAGTTTAACATACAAACTGTTTTTATTTTTTTAATTTTTAATACGACTTAAATCAATTCTCCGCATAAGAAAAAAAACTGTTTAAACATATAAAATCCTCTTTCGGGCCCACCATCCGAGCTTGCATTATCCTCCGATTGCGATCAACCTTCTCCAGAGTTTTCCGATTGCGATTGATCCGCTCTGCTCCGATTGCGATTACCCCGATCCAATGCGATGCGATTACTCCGATTGCGATTGATCGCAATCGCAACTTCCAGTTGCATGTTCCGATATTCCGCCCTTTTTTCGATGCGATCAGTCACTATTCACTTAAATGTGCCGATGCGATTAGAACTGGAACTCAAACCAACTAAATCTTAATTTATAGACCCATCGGGTCCGGAACTCAATCGGAACTCTTGTCGATATGTTCCGCTGCCAATCCTTTCTCCTATGCGATTACTCTGATCCGATGCGATTAGGCCAGACTTCAAATACGTTTGAATCATAGTTCATATACCCATCGGGTCCGGAACTCAATCGGAACGCTTGTCGATATGTTCTGCTGCCAATCCTTTCTCCGATGCGATTGGGTGAGGGTCCCACAGCATAAGACTTTTGTTTGACTTAAATCCGAACAAACCTTTTGTATTCTTAATTTCGCATCCATAACTATAATATATATACGCCCATCGGGTCCAAGCTTTCATCGCAATCACAACTCTTTGTTTAAATGTTCCGCTGCATAGTTTTGCTCCGATGCGATTGGAAAAGGGTCCCACCTTATGGTACTTTGGTTCTTTCGATCATAAAGCGCTCCATATAGATTAATATATATGCTTTGGACCTTTGTGCATAAGGCGCAATATATGTAATGCGTAGCATATATATATATAAGCTTTATGTTTCAGCTTTAGTGTTTCCTCCAGCGTGGGTAACGATTCCCGGAATGAGATTTATATATATACTTTGTTGCTCCAATCTTTAGTGTATCTTCCAGCGGGGGTAGTGATTCTCGGAATTTGTTTGTATATATATACTTGCCGCTTGCGTTAAGATTCCCGGAATTTATGTTTAGTGTATCTACGAGCTGGGGTAGTGATTCTCGGAATAACAGCTCTGCCTCTGCCTCTGCCTTTCTGCGATAACGACTCTGCCTCTGCCTTTGCCTCTGCCTCTGGCTTTCTGCGATAACGGCTCTGCCTCTGCCTTTCCCTTTTTGCTTCTACCTTCGCTGCTTCTGCCTCTGCTGCTCGATCTTTGCCTATCTCTGCATCTGCTACCTTCTTTGTCTATCTCTGTCTTTTCTGCCTCTATTGCCATCAATGACAACATTTCCAACAGTCTCCCCCTTTGGCATTGGTGGCAATATACTTCCTTTGTTTGGCCTGTTAGGGTCCTTTCTCCTGTTGCTTGCTCTTCCTCCCCCTTTGACATCAATGGCAAGGGGTTTGAATTTTATTTTTATTTTTCAACATTTTGTGCATTTCCTCTCTTTGAGATCTTCTGATTTTGTACGCTGCTGCTGCAACCGTTGGATTAGATTCACATCGGGTTCACCACTGACCCTTTGGTTTTTTTTTATTGATTCTTTTATGCTGGATGTATTCTTGCCATAATCCTTTTGATCCTGAGGACCTGTTTCATGCTTCCCTTGCTGGCTGATCTTCCCCTGGAATGATATTCTTGTTTCTGTTCTCCCCCTGAAACTGTGCTTTCTCTTCATATCAGAGAGTAGCATCTACAGATACTACCCCTAGTCTATTTCTCATTTATTCAAATGGTTCTCTAGCAAGCGGTTTGGTAAATATATCTGCTATCTGTTCTTTTATTGGTACATACTCCAGTTTTACTATCTTCTGGGCCACTTGTTCTCGGAGAAAATGATACTTGATTGGGATATGTTTAGTTTTTGAGTGAAGCACAGGATTTTTAGATATACTTATAGCACTTGTATTATCACATTTGATTGAAATAGATTCATCAATGCTTACCTTCATGTCTTGAAGAGTTTGCTTCATCCACATGACTTGTGTACAACATGCTGCTGCTGCTATATATTCTGCTTCTGCTTCTGCTGTAGACAGAGAGATAGATGTTTGTTTCTTGCTTAGCCATGCCACCAGAATTTCTCCTAGATAGAATGCACCACCACTTGTACTTTTCCTGTCATCCACACAGCTGGCCCAATCTGCATCTGTGTATGCTGTCAAAGTGAAGCTTTTGCCTTTAGGATACCAAAGCCCATACTGTGTTGTTCCTTGTAGATATCTGAATATTATTTTGACCGCAAGAAGGTGATTTTGTTTGGGTGCTGCTTGATATCTAGCCACTAGCCCTACAGCTAGCATGATGTCTAGTCTTGATGCTGTCAGATACAACAGACTTCCTATCATGGATCTGCAAAGTGTTTGATCCATATCAGCAGATCCATCATCAGCACACAACTTGCATCTCGTGATCATGGAAGTTGACACAGGTTTGCAGTCCTCCATTTTGAACTTTTTCAACATTTCTTTTAAGTATTTTTCCTGTGAGATGAATGTACCTGTGTTCTTTTGCTGAATTTGAAGTCCTAAGTAGAAACTGAGCTCTCCAATCATAGACATCTCAAACTCTGTTTTCATCTCATTAGCAAACCCTTTTGCTAGTTCTTCTCTATTGCTTCCAAACATAATGTCATCAACATATACTACAACAATCAGGAGTTCATTTTCATGGGCTTTTATATATAGATTGCTGTCTACTCCACCTCTCTTAAAGCCTTGTTTTTGCAAATATTTATCCAGTCTTGAGTACCAAGCACGAGGAGCCTGTTTCAGTCCATATAGAGCCTTCTTTAGTCTGCACACATAGTCTTCTTTGTCTGTTAATGAGAAGCCTTCTGGTTGTTCCATGTAGACTTCTTCTTCTAAGTTTCCATTCAGAAATGCATATTTTACATCCATTTGATATACCTTGAAGTTTTGGTAGCATGCAAATGCCAGGAACATTCTGATAGCTTCCATTCTGGCTACAGGGGCAAATGTTTCATCGTAATCAAGTCCTTCGATTTGGGAATATCCTTTGCAGACAAGTCTGGCTTTGTTCCTGATTACCTGTCCTTCCTCATTCATTTTATTTTTGAATACCCATTTTGACCCTATGACATTTTTTTCAGTGGGTTTAGGAACAAGTTCCCAGGTATTGTTTTCTCAATTTGGTCCAATTCTTCATTCATAGCATTCACCCAAGACTTGTCCTTGCTGGCTTCTTCAAATTTCTTTGGCTCTATTTGTGACAACATGGCTCTGTATACCTCTTCAGTTTGTTCTGTTAGCTACCTTCTTGTTTGGACACCTACTCTCTTGTCTCCAATGATTTGGTCTTCATGATGATTCTTCTGAGTGTATCTTGAGGGGGATTTCGCGCTCAGCTCTGCATCTTCTGTTGTCTTGCTTGTTTCATCATCATTTTGGTTTTCTTCTTCATGGTTGTCTGATGGACTGCAGCAGTTTGTATCTCCTGTATTGTTTGGAAGTTCTTCATCAAATCTCACATCAATACTTTCTACTATTTTTCGAAGAGTCTTGTTGTAGCACCTGTACCCTTCACTTTTGGAAGCATATCCTAGAAAAATCCCTTCATTTGCTCTTGCATCAAATTTCCCAAGATTTTCATCATTATTCTTTATATAACACTTGCTTCCAAAAATTCTAAAATGTTTGATTGAAGCTGGCTTTCCATGCCATAGTTCATAGGGAGTCTTGTCATTTCTTGGCCTTAAGTGAGCTTTATTAAAGATATGCACTGCTGTATGTACTGCTTCTGCCCGAAGGTTTGAGGAATATTACTCTCTTGCATCATGGCTCTGGTAATTTGTTGAACAGATTTGTTTTGTCTCTCTGCTACTCCATTCTGCTGAGGTGTCCTTGCAATAGTAAATTGTTGTTTTATGCCATATTCATTGCATAGATCTGCAAAGTCATAATCTGTGAATTCACCTCCTCTGTCCGATCTGATGCATTTTAGCTTGCATCCTGTCTGATTTTCTGCTAATGCTTTGAATATTTTGAATTTGTTCAGAGCTTCCGATTTATTCTTGAGAAATGCAACCCATGTCATTCTGGAGAAATCATCTATTATCAGCATGAAGTAGGATTCTCCACTTGGTGTTTTAGTTATTGCAGGTCCACACAAATCCATGTGCACAATTTGGAGTGGTCTTCTTGTTGATAACTCATCTTTGGCCTTAAAGGATTTGCGAGTCTGTTTACCCAATTGACAAGATTTGCATATGGTATTAGAAGGCCTTTTTATTTCTGGCATGTCTCTGACCGCTTTCTTCTTGCTCAGTCTGATGATATGATCGAAGTTGAGATGTCCCAATCTCCTATGCCATAACCATGACTCCTCAAGTTTACTAAGATGGCATGCTTCATCTTCCTCTTTCACGATGTAAACATTGCTCTCTGTTCGAACACCTTTGAGAAGAGTCTTACCTGTGGTGCTTGATCTTACTTCAGAGTCTTGTGCTCTGAAAAGAACTTCGCAGCCTTTATCACACATTTGACTGACACTCAACAAATTTTCTTTCAACCCATCTACAAATAGTACATCTTGGGCCTTACCTCTGCCATTATCTAAGCTGACTGAGCCCTTTCCCTTGATTTTTCCTGATTTATCATTGCCAAAAGTAACATTACCAATTTTCTTTTCATCAAAAGTTATAAATTTTCTCCTGTCTCCAGTCATATGTTTTGAGCAGCCACTGTCCAGATACCATTGGCTTTTCAGATCTTGAGCAGTTAGAGCCAGGTCACACTTATTCTCCTTCTTTTTCCACTGGAGGCATCATTTTGTTTGGAATCTTTTGTGAGATGATGAATCACATCCTTTCAGAGGACATTTGGAAGACATATGTCCAACTTGATTGCATATACAGTGTTTGATCATAGTTTTTGCAGAATTGTGAGTATGAACAAAATTTCTCTGATTCATAAACCTCCTTGAGGTGTTGAACATCAATCTTTGTCCATACTTTCTACATTCAATAATTTTATGGCCAAATTCGTTACAATAAAAACAATAACCATAGAAATTATTTGCATACCTGATGTAAGGTTGTTTTCTCCATTTGTTTGTTTGAGACAGTCTCTTCATTGTTTGCATCTTTTGCTGGTTTAAATTACTCCTCCTTGCATGACAATATGCAGCAATGTGTCCCTGCTTGTGGCAGACATAGCAAGTGGCATTCTTCATAGGAGAGAAGAATCTCCTTTGATGGCTTTCAAATTTGACATACTCAGGGGCATATAAATCTTTTCCTGTTGTTTGAGTATTTCTTTCATTCTTTGTTATTAGAGGATTTTTCTGGGTTCTGTCTCCTTCCTTACAAGTTTCTTCTTTTGTAGGCACTATTTGAGCTGCTTCATCATCCTTCTTTGCTTTTACAAAAATAATCTCTCTGTTTTCCTTTTCTTTGTTTTTACTTGATTCTCCTTCATAGCCTATTCCAGTTTTTATCATAGGCGATCTTTGAGCAACCAGAATTTCATTCATCTTACTAAAGCTTGTTGTTTGAGACGAGTTTATAACCACTTTCCTTTGAGCATTTTCTAATTTCTTCCTGAGACATACTACTTCTTCTTCTAACTTTTCTTGTTCCTGGGTTTTTTCTTTGATTTTCTTAAGTAACATGTCCTCTATCTTCTTGGCTTCTTCAAGCTCTATCTTTAGCTGCATCAGGACTTCTGAATTCTGTTCTTCTCGTACATACTTGAGGAGAATGTCCTTTTGTTTTCTGCATTTCAGCTTGAGTCTATCAATCTCTTCTAGAGCATTTCTTAGCTCCCCCTCAAGCTCGACTTCACCTTCTTCTTCTTCATCTTCTAGCAGGAGACCTTCAAGTTCTTCTGTAGCCATCAATAAAAATTCAGAGGTTCCATCTTCACTTGAGAGTTCATCTGGATCTTCAGATGTACTGCTGTCTTGTTGAGCATAGAAGGATTTTCTGCTGAACTTCTTTCCTTTTTGCCAGTTCTTTGATGTATTTTTCTCTGACTCTTGAGCCTGATTCCTTACTTTCTTTTGAGGACACTTAGCAGCGTAGTGTCCAACTCTTCCACAGTTAAAGCATTTGAAAGGAAGTTTACCTTTGTATTTGCCTGAGCCTCTATCCAATTTATTGACAAAATTTGCCTCTTCTTCATCCGAGCAAGAGCATATGTTTTCCTCTTCTTCTTTCTTCTTTTCTGTTTTAAAGGCTGCCTCCCTCGTACTTGGCTTCTTCTGTGGGAGCCTCATCTCGTATGCTGTTAAATTTCCATGTAGCTGGTTCATGGTCAAGGTCTCCCAATCAACTGTTTCTTCTATTGCGGACACCTTGGGATTAAACCTGGATGGAAGAGATCTTAGAATATTTTGCACAATTATACTTTCTGGCATGGTTTCTCCAAGAGCTTTCATATTGTTAACAATTTCTGCAACTTTTAGGAAGAAACTATCAATGTCTTCATCATCATTAATTTTTAAGTTCTCAACCGGCCCAGATCAAGTTTGCGTCTTTACTTTCTTGTCTCCCTCATGGATGTTCTCCCGAAGTATCCCACATCTCTTGGCGTTGTCTTTGTGCATTACTTGATAAACTTGTTTCACAATCCATTCAAGATGGCATTCATGGCTTTTGCGTTAGCTACAAAATCTTGTTTGATTCTTCTCCGAGGCCGCCTGGTTTCTTGGGGCATATCCTATTTCCACAACACCCCAAACTTCTATTCCTAGAGACATTATGTATGGCCTCATCCTGATTTTCCAGAAGGCATAATTTGCACCTGTAAAGAAAGTGGCTTTATTGGTTGAGCATCCTTCTTTAATAGTCATCCTGAGAACCTAGAATCTCCTTTCAGTTGTTAAACTGGTACAAAGGAACCTGCTCTGATACCAATTGTTGAGATTTAGTTGAACCGAGAGTGGGGGGGGGGGTGAATCAGTTCAATACATACATGAGCATTTTTCAAATTTTCATCAGCTTATTTATAGCTTACTTTCATAATCAACCTTAGTATATGAACAGTCTTAATATGTTGCAGCAAGTATTAAATTAATGTGATGAATCAGATAACAGATCAACACACATTAAGCTTATTCATGAATTGTCCCCCAAATGACGGCAACATAGATAGAGACAACAGATATAAGTGGAAACCCATAAAGGGAGAAAACCACATCTTATTATTGTTGTGATGCAAGGGCAAGCTCCAACTCCCTCTCACCACTGTTTTTCTCATAGGAAAACCAACCACAGGAGGCTCAATCTCACCTCAAGCTACAACTTGCAAGGAAGCTCCAACTCCCTTCAATTTTCTGCAGGCACCAACCTACAAGAGGCTCCAACCTCAGTCAGCTATAACCGACAGCTATCAAGCTTCAACTTGATAGGAAAGCTCCAACTTCCTCAATTTATCATAGGAAATGTTTGCTGATTTACCTCATATATCAGCTCTGCTCAGTAGCATTTCTTTCTGCTCCTCTCTTCCTTATCTTCTCTGCCTCAATCTTCTATGCTTTTCATTCTCTATCCTTACTCTCTCTAACCTCTCTATGCATATCAAGATGATATTACTTATAGAGAATTCCTGATGACTGTTTGAATTTGTATTCCTCAAGGAATTCAAAATGGATAGCCATACCTCTTAGTCTTCTGCCTTCTCATTTCTTTTTCAGCTCACTCAGAAAAAATGTAACTGTAGGTGCTTATTTTTAATATTACAGTGGGATTTTGTTTTCTTCCGGAGACTTGCCAATGCATCACAAACAATAAAAAATTCAATTACAATATTTACATTCACATATAATGAAAAATCCAGCTCACACATTCAGCCTCCTGGCTCGCTGCGCATTTGTCTTTTCTTTGACCGTGTCTTTGTTCCTTTCGGCTCTGTTTGTATCCTTGTTCACTGTTGCAGTGTAACTGCCGTAGCGCTTTTATATTATGCTAATTAATTCTCGGCACAATAATAATAAGGCGTTTTAATATGTGCTCTGCCGTGGTGTATCTGTAAGAAGCGCCTTTTATATATAACACAACTTCAGCTTTCGACATGATTTTAATAATTTTAACATACAAACTGTTTATTTTTTTATTTTTTATTTTTTGTTTCTTTTTTAATACGACTTAAATCAACTCTCGGCGTAATAAAAAACACTGTTTAAACATATAAAATCCTCTTTCGGGCCCACCATTCGAGCTTGCATTATCCTTCGATTACGATCAGCCTTCTCCAGAGTTTTCCGATTGCGATTGATCCGCTCCTGCTCCGATTGCGATTACCCCGATCCAATGCGATGCGATTACTCCGATTGCGATTGATCGCAATCGCAACTTCCAGTTGCATGTTTCGATATTCTGCCCTTTTTCCGATGCGATCAGTCACTATTCACTTAAATGTGCCGATGCGATTAGAACTGGAACTCAAACCAACAAAATCATAATTTATAGACCCATCGGGTTCGGAACTCAATCGGAACTCTTGTCGATATGTTCCGCTGCCAATCCTTTCTCCGATGCGATTAGGCCGGATTTCAAATACGTTTGAATCATAGTTCATATACCCATCAGGTCCGGAACTCAATCGGAACTCTTGTTGATATGTTCCACTGCCAATCCTTTCTCCGATGCGATTGGGTGAGGGTCCCACAACATAAGACTTTTGTTTGACTTAAATTCGAACAAACCTTTTGTATTCTTAATTTCGCATCCATAACTATAATATATATATGCCCATCGCGTCCAAGCTTTGATCACAATCACAACTCTTTGTTTACCTGTTCCGCTGCATAGTTTTTCTCCGATGCGATTGGGAAAGGGTCCCACCTTATGGTACTTTGGTTCTTTCGATCATAAAGCGCTCCATATAGATTAATATATATGCTTTGGACCTTTGTGCATAAGGCGCAATATATGTAATGTGCTGCATATATATATATATATATATATAAGCTTTATGTTTCAGCTTTAGTGTTTCCTCCAACATGGGTAACAATTCCCGGAATGAGATTTATATATATACTTTGCTGCTCCAATCTTTAGTGTATCTTCCAGTGGGGGTAGTGATTCTCGGAATTTGTTTGTATATATATACCTGCCGCTTGGGTTAAGATTCCAGGAATTTATGTTTAGTGTATCTACCAGCTGGGGTAGTGATTCTTGGAATAACAACTCTGCCTCTGCCTCTGCCTTTCTGCGATAACGGCTCTGCCTTTCTGCGATAACGGCTCTGCCTTTCTGCGATAATGGCTCTGCCTCTGCCTCTGCCTTTGCCTTTTTGCTTCTGCCTTCGCTGCTTCTGCCTCTACTGCTCGATCTTTGCCTTACTCTGCATCTGTTGCCTTCTTTGTCTATCTCTGTCTTTTCTGCCTCTATTTCCATCAATGACAACATTTCCAACATCTCTCTCTCTCTCTCTCTCTCTCACACACACACACACACACACACAGCTGCACTCAATGTTGGACAACAACCCTAAAACTGTAAAGACTTAAGCATACCTGGAGGCTTTTGGTCAGCTTGAAATTCCAAAACAGAATTATCTTAGGTAGGCTTCTTCATTCTTTTCAATGTGGGCTTGATGTGTATTGTCAGTCCCTCGGCACCTTCTCTGATCACAAGAGTCCCTTGGTTCCTCCGATTCCTAGGTTTCTTCTCTTAACTGTGGCTCTGATATCATATTGGATACTCACACAAAAACATAGACAAGAATGCACATAAGATTATTGAGTGATGCAGTCTCTCATTACATAATAGAAGAGGGAGGAGTATGTTAGATAACTTCAAATACCTAATCTTTTAATGACTACATTTAATGAATCAAAATTATATTGCGTTATTGTAAAGTCTTTGACTAATCCTTTATTACATGCCTAAAGTATGCTTAATTCCTAATGATGACCATTATATGTAACAAGATTGCGAATTATAGGCATCTCTTGCTTTATAATTTTTTCAGAAATAAAAATGTCCTTTTGAAATTGTTTCTCTTATTGATGTTCACACATTACCTATGGGCAGCTGCAGACAGATATCATTTTGGTTTTTGAAAGCTTATGGTATGTACTTTGATGTTAGAGGCATTGGTTGTCAAACTCCTCTATCACGACTCTACTAAAATGTACCCATCACTCAAGCAAAATCTTGACTTGATGTGTTAAAATTGGACAACTAGGTCCAAACTCCGGGTTGTACTGCTCAGATGACGATCCCAATATTTTTATTGGATTCCTCTTTCTGAGAGGTGTAAGATTGATCTAAAGATCATCTCGATCGGATGAGCAGAACATGTACTTTGAATTTATTCCACTTATGTGCTAGGTCGACCTGGAATAAAATATAGACTTAAATGTCTTAAAGGACGTGTCACACACCCCCAAAGATTCCTATATATTGGAGAGACTTAGAGTTCATTTGACACACTTTTGTGTGGAGGAATTCTCTCTCTCTGGATAGCGTTGGAGCTGTGTATCTATGGACTGTTCTTTGTTTGGGTTGTTCTGGGGTTATGTGTGGCACGCTTGGCTAAATGACCTATTGGAGACTTTGCTGGTAGAAGCATCCTGCTGATCGCCGTAACGCCACCATTCAATCTTTGTTTTGACTTGTCTTCCATCGATCTATTAGTATGTTCTATCTCCTTCAGTATTGTGTGCCCTAATCTGAAATGGCATAGAACATGATCGGAAATTAACATGGTATCAGAGCTTAAGGGGAAGACAATGCCCAAAATTGTGTTAAAGGACGTAGTGAAGCTGAATTTCTCCTGTGCCCTAGACGCAGCTACCACAGCGAGAAAAAGGAGCCTCTCTAAATGACGCAGGCCTTGAGGCTTCACCAAAATCCTGCCGCAGCAAAAGAGGACAACCATCATAAAAAATTAGGGCTGTCTGAAGCCTATTTCAGGACGCTGAAGATGCTGCCAGAAAGCCAAGATAAGAAGGTAAGTTTGAAGGATCGTTTAAGGTGGATCAACCCTCAAAACAGGCTACTGCAATCTAATTGAAGGAATGTTAAGGGAGCCGCAGCTATTTGAGGTAAGCCAGGCCTAACCTCACCAAAAGAGGCTGCCACTGCAACTGTAGGATGCCGCTGCAACTAAGGGAGGTCTGCCCTAAATTTGCAGCGTAAAGGGGCACCGCAGCCCCTTAGGAAGAAATCTGGGCAGCGTTGGAGGGCTCGGTTAGGCAGAGATCAGGTTCGTGTTTACCTTTATTCATCATTTCAAAAGTTGTTGTCGCTGTACAGTGATACCTTAAAGACTCAGATCTGTAATCTCGGATTGCAGTGATAATCTGGGATCTGTGGTTAGTGTTGGGACAATAACAATTAAAAAAAATAAAATAAAATAAAAAAAATCTGTATTGAAAGATTGGCCTTAACTAACCTAAGAAAAGCCACTACTTGCTGGAGTTACTTCTTGTGTGGAAGCCTAAATTTCAAGTTCTGCTTTATGTGTGTTTGTGGCATCTTATGAGAGTCACATCCAATAGTAAGGATTGTTTTAGGGTGATCTGTCCCTTATGGAGAATGCTGCAGGCTCTAATTTTGATGAGGGCAGCAGGCTTAAAGCTATACATAAACTTACATGTTGTGTACGCTGATGTCATGAAGGAATGTCAGCAGACAGGCAGCAAGGAAGGCTATAACAGCAGAGCTTTGTAGGGCATTTTTTGAGGACTGTTAGAAGGTCTAGTTGCAGGGATAGAAGGCCGAGGCACTGGATCTTATTCAGAACTGTTTTAGGGGTTGTTTGATGGATGGATAGCCCTGTTAAAAGGCTGTTACAGGTCTGCATGTATACCTGTAGGGTGCCGCTATCTTCCAGGAGGGCAACCCTGTGTATAAAGCCTTGTAACTTCCCTCAAGGAGCAGTGTGAAGGGATAGCCTCCCTTTGAAGAGCAACTGCAGCTCAGGGAAACAATTATGGGCCAGACTTGAGCAAGTAAGGTATGTCTTCTATGCTAATTTTGTATGAAAACTATCCGCGACAAAAAGGCTGCTATAGCAGCAGCATGGGATGACAGATTGAAGACATATGGGTATCATTGTTATGGGAATCTCATCATTCCATCAGTTCTCTGTCTTGACATCACATTGGATTACAGTATTGCCGAATATTGTTTGAAGGCAGCATGTTGAGTGTTGTGGTAGCCTATGAAATTAAGGAAGATTAAGGCAGAGAAATTTTTTTTGGCCCTTCCATAAAGGTCGAGAAAAGGATGAGTCTCCTCAGGGATCATCACAGCAAATTGCAGGCGGTTATCACAGTTTCTTTACTGTGTGCTCACTTTGTATTGATCTCACTTCTGGGGTAGCCACTGGTCCAAACCGAAGTTGGACATAGATCCTTGATGCCCTATTTAAGGGGTTCTTATGTGCTAGGGAAACTGGAGTAGTTATCCCTTTGTGGCTCAGATCTGTACATTAACATGACTCATGTAACATTTATTGATGACTTGAGACTCATCCTGCTGGATGATTGGGGCTTAAACATAGATGAGCAGGATTGGCCTGTACTCTTATGAAACTCTGATGAGCAGAAGTATCTTATGACTATGCTACATCTGCATAAGAGAAAGGTATCACGTAAGATATGGACTGAAAATTCTGTGTTTGAAACATCTGTCAGATTGGTTCCTATATCTGTGCAAATTTAGGAGGAAAAATTGTAGAACTAAGCTCTAAAGAACGTTTTTTTTGGAGTTGGAAGTTTTTTTTTAAGGGTTGACTGTAGAAGCCCTTGGGATAATTCTATGTAGCGGTCAGATTATTGACGAGATGGGCAAAGATGTAAGTCTTAGGAAGAGTGACAAGGGAAATTGAATTATCATTGAGCTAGGCAAATCTTAACATCCTTAGGAGCAGTCCTCTGAAATAACCAGAAAAATAACAAATGGGCAGATCTGGAAGCAAATCAGGATGCAATGCCTCAAGTGCAGGATAAACCATGGCAGATTGGATCCCCAGTTCAGTAAGTTGCAGTCTTAGAAGGCTGTTTGAGGAAGCTCCAACAGTTCTCCTCAGAATAACAGGTAATTGCTATAAGACACAAGCTAAGGCTTGTAAATACATTATCCCTGTTTGACAGCGACATATGGCAGAATATGTATGACCATGAAAGTTGAAATCTTCAAATACTATATGGTAGTATGACCATGATGAAGAAGATAGTGATGGGTAAGATAAAATTATGACACATCATAATCAACGATATCGCAGTAATCTGTATCAGTCTTACATTACAGCGTAATGATAAAGTGTGAACTGAAAAGTCTTTGCAACCTTCAGTCACGTCGTTGGAGTCTTGAACCATGCTTAGCAAAGCCTGTAAAGTTATGAATAAATGATTTCCATTATTTGACAAGCATATGATACGTGTCAAGATGCACGAAAGCGATATGACTGTATATGGCTATGAGTCTTTAATGGCTTTGAATATGGGAGAATAAAACTCCTTTCCAAGCTGGTGTCTTGGATGCCCTCATTTAAATTAGAAGTCTTCTCTCGAAAGAGAAGCTGGCATTAAGAGGGAGAATATATCTATATATGCTCCTGAGCAGATACCATTGCTGAACGAAAGAAGATCCTCATGGCTCAGAGACATATGGCTTCAGAGGGGGAAATTCCGGAGGAAAACCAAGAAGCCATATAAATACCAGGGGTATCTAGCAACCATGAGTACAATATGAGACTAGATCATGTGAAGAAGCTGTAAAGTATCTAAATCTTCAAGGATGTGAGGGTGATGGTTCCTAGACCACATATCAAAGCTGTTGTCACCTCGATACAAAATCAAGCATGGATCTGATTGAAGTGCTGAAAATTTCAAGGCAAGATTCGTTGCCTGTGAGGAAGGCATAGACTATGATGACACACTTGTAGCTGTGGCCCGATATACCACCATTTGATCAATCATAACCCTTGCTGCTACGCAAGGATGGAGTCTTCATCAGATGGATGTAAAGACCGCATTTCTGCATGATGCAATAAAGGAAGAAGGTGTATGTTGAGCAACCTCTGGGGTTCAAAGTCCAGGTTAGGGACACCCATGTCTGCAGGTTGAAGAAAGCCCTCTATGGGTTGAAGCAAGCACCTAGAGCTTAGTACGAGAGGATAGATAGCTACCTAATGAAGTTGGGCTTCACTCGTAGTAATGCTGATCCGAACCTTCACTACAAGGTTAATAGAGAGAAGTCTTTCACTCTGGTGTTGTATGAGGACGACCTCTTCCTGACAAGTGCTGACCCTCTCATTCATCAGTGCAAGAGGGAGCTCGCTGCTAAAAGCGAGATGAAGGACCTAGGACTGATACACTACTTCCTAGGCCTGGAGGTCTGACAGAGACATAGCGAGATTTTCCTTTCTCAAGGAAAATACAGTGTGAAGCTTCTGGAAATATTTAGCATGATGGACTGCAAGTCCGTGTCGACACCAATGGAGCTCAACTTTAGGAAGTTGAGCGGCAACGCTGCTGGGCCCGTGTTAGCAAATCCTACTGAGTATCGTCAACTCGTAGGGGCCCTGATGTTCTTAGTGAACACCCGTCCGGACGTATGTTGTGCAGTGAACACTTTGAGTCAACACATTGTTGATCATAACATTCACTGGGTTGGTGCCAAGAAACTCTTGAAATATCTTTGAGGCACGATAGACCATGTGCTGAGATACACTGTCGGGAGTATGACACTCCATGGATATACTGATCCCGATTGGGCTGGCAGTGTGGTGGATTGTAAGAGCACATCTGGATGCTACTTCACAAGTAGATCTGCTTCGGGCAGGAAACGAAAGTCGGACCTCCAACTGACTTCGGGTCAGGTAAATCAACTTCAGGTTGGTATGAGACTCTTTGTGAGTCTTATAGAGGCTTTAGACCTCTGGCCTGAATCTGTCAGCCGGGTATGATGTCTTTGTGACTGACCCACTTCTGTTCTGAAATAAAGAGGCCAACAAAGCAAGTTACGGCGAGATGACACACGATGTTTGGATTGCACTTGTGGACGGAGTTCTCCCTAGTTGAGAGGGAGTGTTAAAATTGGACAACTAGGTCCAAACTCCGAGTTGTGCTGCTCAGATGACGATCCCAATATTTTTATTAGATTCCTCTTTCTGAGAGGTGTAAGATTGATCTAAAGATCATCTCGATCGGATGAGCAGAACATGTACTTTGAATTTATTCCACTTATGTGCTAGGTCGGCCTGGAATAAAATATGAACTTAAATGTCTTAAAGGACGTGTCACACACCCCCAAAGATTCCTATATATTGGAGAGACTTAGAGTTCATTTGACACACTTTTGTGTGGAGGAATTCTCTCTCTCTGGATAGCATTGGAGCTGTGTATCTTTGGACTGTTTTTTGTTTGGGTTGTTCTGGGGTTATGTGTGACACGCTTGGCTGAATGACCCGTTGGAGACTTTGCTGGTAGAAGCATCCTGCTGATCGCCGTAATGCCACCGTTCAATCTTTGTTTTGACTTGTCTTCCATCGATCTATTAGTATTTTCTATCTCCTTCAGTATTGTGTGCCCTAATCTGAAATGGTATAGAACATGATCATAAATTAACAACATGCTACGTTTTTTCTATCATATTTTAACGCTTAGAGGGCTATATTGATGATGAAGTGTTGGAAAGTATAACTAGGTTCGGTCTTCATAATGACTTGTAATTATGAATTTGTGTAATGAAGAAGACAAAGATAATAAAATGTATTTTGTAATACTTGCTTCATGGGTTTCATGAGCAAGGAAGTTTTATTATAGGTCAACGACTTCTTCTTGATGTCTTTAGGGGTTTGTCATCTTGTCATAAATATATATAATTAAGAGTCACGTATATGAAGAAGTGTTACAATGTACACTTATGCAGGACAAATATTGATGTAATTGGTATGCTCCAAGACCTTGTCTAAATGCTCCACCAAGTTGGCTCAAAGTATGATGCAAATTTTCCTTGAACGAGTCGGCTTTCCAACAGAGTTCATGTCGGCATAGGAGAGGGAGACAGTCCCTATATAAAGGAGCGATTGCGACCTCATAACACACCAAGAAGCTTGGATCAGTTCTGTGATTAGAAGCGAAAAAAGTTGACTTTCCAGCGAAGATAAAAGGGACAGTTCAGCGAAAATAGAAGGGTAATACATCACTGTTTTGGGTTAGCATTTATCTCGCATCTCTGAGGTGTAGGTCGAAGGTCATTACAGGACTGCAATTGGAGTGAAGTAGAAGACATATCAGCGAAGGAAGAAAGGTACTCATATATCACTGTTTTGGGTCAATACTCTTGCATATCTCAGGAAAGGATCAAGGTTATCTTCATCGTGAAAGAAGGCACTCTCAAGTGCATCTACAGTTCATTCTTGATCTGAAAGGAGTCTAGACATATCTCAGTCTTGGATAGCTTATCTAGGAAGGAACTAGAGGCAAGTGCTAAGGCTGCTACAGCATATACAAGGGATCAGTCTTGGAATTTCGAGGTGCCTAAAGTAGGCTGAGAAGAAGATTCTAAGAGAAGGCTAAGGTAGAAGGAACAATTGGTGCAGTACGGTGCAGAAAAGGAGATCAGCGTAAGGAGCCAAGCAAGAGTAGTGACAAGGTCTTGGAGTCATACTGGTGTCAAGGGTCCATGTCATGGTCATGGTACTTGTCAATTAAAGATCTAGAAGAAGAATTAGTTTTGGGTTTTCCTCTCAAAGAGGGAGAGGTTTTGGCCCTAGCTTGAAGAGCCAAAATTTTGTGTCTCTTGGGTTTTGATAATTGACTTGATGAAAGGCATAATAAGCTAATGAAGATAAGATCCAAGTAATAGTAGCATAACAAGTATAACAGAAGCAGTTATCAAGTAAGAGAATTGAATTAATCTCTGCCCTACCAAATTCTCAGCATGAAGATCCCAATATAGGAAATGATTTTGATAATATGTAGGTATTTGTTGTAGCATGATTTTTTTTGGATGCTAGAGGCCATCTAGAGCCTATTTGTTGATGTATTTTCGGTTTATGGATGGATTGCACTCAATGCTATTTTGGTTATGTGCACGCTTACATGCTATATAAATGAGAAGTTTTCTTTATTTGTGTAGAAATGGTTTGGATTCATATGGATGCACGCATATATATGTTTTTTTCTTTAAATTTGAATATTTAATGTGTTTTTGGTCAACTGGTTTTTTGGTCCGGTTTTTTACTGGTTCTGACCTGTTCCCAGACCACAAGGTTTTTCGGTTCGATCACTGGTTCAGTTCTGATAACATTTGTCCAGTTCTGATAACATTGCATGTAAAAAGATAAGATACATGATATATCATTGAAGCAACCCCCACCAATGAAAAAAACATGATCAATAAATCTGATAAGCTGAAATAAGGAAAAGAGCATGATAATGATATTGTCAAGTCATGTTGTAAGAATGCCACCGCCCCCTCTGTTGGCCAAGTGTCAGGTAAACTGTAAGGGTGACACCAAATAAGATGTGCAATATGAATGCTCCCAGATCTATAACTGTTAGATAGAAAGTCCATGAATGTCATCCTACAAGGTGTCATGAAATGGTCCCCGGACACCATATGCAATATATTGTGTAACACTACCTTTTCCTTTCATATATCTATTTGTGGTCATAGTGTTACAAGGCATTGTTCCCTAGCATGACTCAACAGATGTTGAAATAGCAAGGTATATAACATTTTTGGCATGAGTCTCTAGCAAGTCTTTTAGTATCTACCTCCAGACTAGTTTTACAGAAGTGGCCAACTATGTTGGTGGTAACAACATGGCCTTTTCTGATGCTTTGAATGTTTCATTGTTCGGATAGCATCTTGAATCAACTGCTTTTGCTGGTCATGTCTGAGAAGATGCTTGCTTTGAATTACTATTGTTCCGTTTTTCCTGCCCTTCTCCAAGAGCTGTATTTCCATCGATACCTAATCTTGTCTTGGTTTTGAGTGGGGCAAAAGCATTAGAATTGGGTTGGTTTATCTATATTATGCATATTCTACGACAGAGTCTCAGTTTTTGCTTGTAGCATATTTATTGCTTTGTTTCCTTTTGCCTGATCTGGAATAATTCTGCAATCATATGTTTCATGATGAATAGGTCCACGCAAAATTTGTTACGAGTTTTCCTTTGTGGGCGCTCATAGCTCCTTTCACCTATTTGAAAACAAAAATATCCTTAGCTGACTGCTAAATCTATGGAGTACCTTCTTCGTTCTGTTAGTGAGGTTCATGGAGGGGATATTGCTTATTAAGTATTGATGTATCTACCTCAACAAGTCTAGTTGATAGGATATTGTGAATACATTTGCTAGTGTTCTGTGTAATAGCACACCAACAAATAGATATTTTGATTTGTATGCCACTTGATTCTACAAGTTTTTGCACTAATTTTAAACTTTAAAGAAATGGCCATATTTGTGAATCCTAGAAAATGGAAAAAGTATTGAATACTACCGTCTCAGTATCACATCTTTGAATGACTTATGAATCACAGTCGGTGCTCTGCAGAAGAAATTTGTTCGATAGGAGTTTGGGGCCTGGGGACATTCCTGGAATTTTGCTTTGATAACGTGATCTGGTTTAGAGTACCATCTGCTGTGAAATATTATTTGCTGAATTAAGCTACATCATTTTCAACTATTCCTTGCTAATATACCTTGAATATCATTGTCCTGTTTTGAACACTGGTTGACATTACTATAAAATCTCTCTTTTCATTCTTTTGATTTTGAAAATGTGCACATGTACAACTATACAAGGAACTGCCAGAGATGTTTGGCATGTATTGGTGTCTGAGAAGATGTCACTGGCTTAGACACACTGATGTTTGGTTGTTTGCATGAAACATTTGTTGTATTAACTGCCTCCTGATGGTTTTAGCAAACTGAATGTTATTATGGCTTCTGCTCTCTGTTTCCTCTCCTCTCTCGTTTCTGGCTAAATGTCATAAATTAGGTTTTTCAGTCACAGGGTTACTGCAGTGTGTTTTTAAATCTTGTCTTAGTTGTTATATTGTTAACCTTGATACTTGATTTTCTTGGATGCTCTAAGATATTAGCTGTCTCTGCTGTAGATTGTACTTCTGTAGACTCAAAAGAACTTATTTGTGCTATTTCTTTATGTTTTCATTTGGCAGGTTGAGAAGGCACACAATGCAGACCTTCATTGTGTTGATTGGAACCCCCATGATGAGAATCTAATCTTGACTGGGTATGTTGTACGCAAATCATTTGTTAATGCAGTTAGATAATTATGGTAATCAAATAATCAGAAAGGAGTGTGCTAAAATCAAGGAGTTTTTCTAATTAGTGAAATTAAAATAGCTGAGGAATCTAACGTATTCAGAAATTTGATTCTTTCATGAGAAACTTTTAGTGAGAAAAAACAAGTTGTTTTGAGCATCTCTCTGACAAAACTATTTCTCTCCAATGCCCATCAATATCTGCATTTTTCCATATCCCCCAACATGGTGTTGTATGCTTTTATAGATATCAAGCATTTTTCCATTATTTTTTATCAAGTAAAATTTCATGGAGAAACCCAAGTGATGCTTCTTCATGTTCATGAATGTAAACTCATTGGCTTAGACTAGTGTTCCTAACTCAAAGGGATTCAGACCAGGCACCTGCTGACATGGAACTAGCTAGATTGTTATGAATATTTTATTAATTATTAGTTAGATATAGTTATATTAGGTTTTATTAACTGAAAGGGCATGATCAAAGATCATGCCTCTTCACCAAGGGACACCTTGAGGCTATATTTAAGCCCAGGCGATCCCTCATTGTAATCATCTCTTATCTCATCTTTCATCTTTAATAATATATATTTATCAAGTTTTACCAGAGTTTTTACACTCCATTGGTATCAGAGCCATCGCTCTTTGGATCTGTGTGATCACCAGAATTTAGGAATCAAGGGAATTCCAAAAATTGCAGATTTTTACCTAACCCTTCTGCTCTCTCACTCCCACTCTGCCTTTGCTCATAAAACCTGACACCCTCATCCCTCACATATCTCACAGTCCAGCAGCCCTTCCCACCTGCACACTGACCCAACCCACTATAATTATCATTGGTAAGAATTACAGAATTTCGGTGAAGATCACAGAAATTCAGAGAGAAATAAGAAGAGTCCGAAGAGGATTTTGAAACCACTAATTGGGCATTTTTTGGGCTAATTCTTCTATATTCTCTTACAGCTCGGTGTGCAGTCTCTCCTATTTGCAAATCTGTGGTAGCTGTAAAAGAAACTAGGACAACAAATAGTACCAAAAACAGAACTGTGGAGGACAGTCATCGCTTTCAGGAGTCTTGTTAAGCTTGGATCTTACCATAGCACGTCCGGACAGAAAAACAGTCAAAATTCTTTGGCTAATACTCACAGAGGGCCTCTCGGGAGTCATTTGTGAACCCAATCGGTGTCAAACCTCTACAGCGAAATTATTATTTTGACTTCGAGTGCCAGAGATTTTGGTTGGCGGTGGCGTTATACTTTGTTTCTGTGAATCGGCCGAGCTCTGCATAGATATTATTTCCGCCAGTTCCGTGCTGTAGCATTTTGTTGCTGAGGGTGACTGAGGTTCTTCTACTCTGTTGACTGTAGTTTCTCATTGAAACATCAAAGGAGCCCGATTCTATAACCCGACGTCATAGCCGACTGTCCGATTAAGCCATCCAGTTTTTTAAAACGAGTTTTTTAAAACGGGTGTGACGGTTGAACTTCGTTGTTCCATTACCTGCTCGTCGAACACGCTGCTGTCCCAACCGTCTAGCCGCCAGTCCCGTGTGTCGATTGCTGTCCACCGGGCCGGAAAAAATTTCGTGTCCACAATAATTAAAAAAAAAACGTGAAACAGTGGTGATCCACGTTTTAAATTCGTCTGAGCATTGTTTTGTTGTGACGCGTCTTCTCAAACTTCCTTCCGCCGCCCCCTTTCTGCCACCGCACCTTCCCGCCGTCTTCCGGCTCCTCCCCCAACCACCTTCCCGTCGCCTCTCCGCATCTTCTATCCCGTCTACCCCGTCACCGCCCCCGCCAACAGACACAGAAAAAAGAAAAAAAAACCGTCCGCCATCTTCCCTATCAGCACATAAACCCGTTTTTCGGTCAACAAAAACAAAAATTGCGTTTTTTTTTAATAGAGAAACGGTGTCTTTTTGCGGAACAGCACATTTTAAAAAAAAACACGATTTTTTTTAATTATATATAAAATATATATTATATAATTTAATTGATCATTATATATATATATATTATAATTATATAGTTCATTTATATATTATATAATTTCCATTTAAATAATTATATATATATAATAATTATATAATTAAATTATATATATTATATAATTTTTAATTAAAAATTATATATATATATATATATATATATATATAATAATTATATAGTTTTAAAAAAAAATTATTATTAGTTAATTAATTAATTCAAAAAAAAAAAAAATTAATTAAATATTAATTAATTAATTTTAAAGAAAAAGGAGGAGAGAAACTGGCAGAAAATATCTCCCACCTCATACGTGTTCAGTATGTCCTTATCAATGATGACGATTGATCAGATAAAAAGGCAAATATGGCTTAAACAAAGGGAGGCTAAGGACAAGGAGAACAAAATATTGCAGAAATTTAATGCGATCATGAACAATATGACAGAACTCTTCAGTAAGCTAAATGATAAAATAGATAAGTTAAGTCAGACACAATCCCCAATATCTCCTAACAGGGAACAAAATCAACAAAACAATTCCGCAGATTCAGGGAACTCAGAAGAGCATCAGGAAAAAACTGATTCCCCACATCACCATGAAGATACAGATGTTTGTAAGCAACAAACTGTTCCATCCCCAGAATTGAACGAAACATATGAAGCGACAAACACATCCGAAGCCACTGATATAACGACAGAAGCTGTTGAGGCCTTCGGTGATGAAGCAGATATGGTTGTTAAGAATGAAGCATTTGATGATGAGGAGAAGTTACATCAGACAATAATTGTTGGTAACTTACCTCTAAATCTAAAAAGGAATCCCAAAAAATCACCAGAAGAACAAGGAATAGCTGGGAAATATGAAAAAGTATTCCAAGATCTACCCATAAAAGTGCCTTCCGATAGGAAAATCAAACATCCAATAGAAGTCAAGACAGTATCCAACTCTGTCGATATCAGATCTTTTCCCTATCCAGATCAACAAAAGATTGAACTCGAGAATTTGCTCCACGATCTTTTTAAAATATGGGAAGCAAGAGCTCATCGCTTGAGAAAACCAGACATTCGTCAACATTGTCCATCATTACATATGCTTTGAGGACAAAGCATCTTAAGAGAGGGGCAATGTTATGAATATTTTATTAATTATTAGTTAGATTAGTTATCTTAGGTTATTAACTGAAAAGGCATGATCAAAGATCATGCCTCTTCGCCAAGGGACACCTTGAGGCTATATTTAAAGCCCAGGCGATCCCTCATTGTAATCATCTCTTATCTCATCTTTCATCTTTAATAATATATATTTATCAAGTTTTACCAGAGTTTTTACACTCCATAGATTCCCAACACCATTGCTGACAACTGATTTGGTTAACTCCTTGGGCTGTTTTGTGCCATTACATTGGACTTAAAATAATTTATATATTACTGTTCTTACAATGTAATCCTCTCTTGTTTGTATTGCTATATTAAATTGGCAGGTCTGCTGATAACTCAGTGCGGATGTTTGACCGCCGGAATCTTACATCCAGTGGGGTTGGCTCACCTGTGCATAAATTTGAAGGTCATTCAGCTCCTGTGCTTTGTGTGCAGGTATGCTGATTACTGTGTATGGAAAAGAGTGCAGCAAGCAAATTGTAGTCCCCAGCAGTTTTTAGAGGCTAATATTCATGTCTTGTGCATGCACATAACATTTTTAATAAAGGTCTCCTTGTTACTTGTGCACATGCAGTGGTGTCCAGACAAAGCATCCGTGTTTGGAAGTGCAGCAGAGGATAGTTACTTAAATGTGTGGGATTATGAGAAGGTTAGTTTCTTCCTGTGTAATTTTATGTTTTTGCCACAGGTTATGTGTATACAGGGCCCAGGCATTTTAAGTTATAACAGAGTGTGGTTTGATAGCTAGCATTGTGTGGATTCCATATTTTGCAGACTAATATCCCATCTCTTTTGATCTATGACTAAAGAATTCAAATAGGTGTTGTAAATTAGTAGATTACAATAGGCGTTGTCTATGGAGGCGACAATTTCACCTGGACGGCCATTTCTCGCTGAAACCTGGCCATTTTCTTTTTCAAAAAATCCCACCGTGGGAGTGTTTGAATCATTTTTTTGGTGGTAAAAATGGATTCAACGCCATCAAAAACCCCTGGGGCAACCAAAATCCTAAAGCTTGACAACTGTAACCCGGATTTCCAAAAATTTCCGCCGGATTTTGTCAAAATCGTGCTGGAAATTCCATTGTTTCTGGGCAAAAACATTGCCTCCTTAGACTATGCGGATTGCAATATGGGGAAAATGATTGACATTACATATCCTAGGCTTATGCTCTAGTTTTGCTGTTGTTTTGTTGTTGTAGAAGGTGAATTAATGGTATTCTTACTTTTCTATAGTCCTTTTCTTTTCACATTTCCTCTTGAGTCTTCTTAGGTAATATCCAGGGACTTCTAGATTGTTTTTTAATTGGTGTTAGTCATATGTATTGCATTAATTGATTCATGTAAGGCCATCAGAGCTGTATTTATAGAACTTATATTTTTTTCTTTCTGATTAACTAGTGTGTTATTTTGAAATTCAGGTTGGAAAGAATGTTGGTAAGAAGACACCGCCTGGACTTTTCTTCCAGCATGCAGGGCATAGGTAATATATTGCTGCCATTTTTTATAATCTTGTTAAGTTGTTGGAAATGATTTTCTGTGTACGATTATTACCTTTTGTTCTTGAGAAGTTTGTGTTATGCTTAGTTTTGATTCCAAATGATAAAGAACTTTAGTGTTAGAGCACAGAAATATGGGTGTGGTCTAGACATGTTTAAGACAGATTAATAAGTAGAGAATTTCCAAAGAGCTGAAAAATACTGAGCCTCACCAGCTGTTTTTCTACATCATTTCATATACAGTATTATTCCCTAGACTTGGAGATTACATGCGTTGCAGTTTTCAAGGTTCAGGTTGTGAACTTGTTCACTATCGTTGGGAGTAATTTTGGTAATGCACTTGTATATTTCACAATGGATTATGTTTCAAAATATGACACTTATCCCGTTCATAGTCTCTAGATAGGATTTTACAATACCCTTATTGCCCTACCTGTTATCACTCATTAGTTCTAACACTTCATTGATAGGGTCCTACATGTCATTCACCTAGGTTCATGCTGTCTCATAAGTCAATTTCATGAAATTTTTGAAAAAACATTGCATTTGATGATGTCTACCTTAAGTCTAAAACCCACATCTAACCATGTCATATCAATCAAATCAACCTCATCTCATCTAGTTCTCATCCACATGCATTTTAATCACAAAATATTTCACCTGTCAGTTTTACACAGTTTTGTAGCGAATTATATGGCAAATCAGTAGATTTCGCTACAAAACTGCCTGATAGTTCCGTAGCGAATCTGTCAATAGTTAAACAGTTTTCGCTACGAAATTGGGTTTTTCCCTGCCGAGTGTTAGAGTGGTGTGAGGTGTCAATTTTCAATAAGACAAAGAAAGGGGTGAGGTCATTTGAGTTTGTTATTATGATTCCCAAACATGCAAAAGCCGTATCTGCTGTCATCATTATCTTTTATGGTCACACGTGTCATCATTAAACTCCGAGTTGTCAAAATTACCTTGAAAACTTTATCCCCAAGCTGCTATTTGTCATTCAACATTCAATTCTTGCATGTGAAGTATCTCGCTGTCACTGTTTGAGAGCTGCTTCACCACGCAAAACAGGTTGCTGTTCAAATTTGATTCTACAAGTGTCATCAACAAGCGAGGCAACAAGAAGTATAAAGCATCATGGCATCAAAGAAGAAAAAAAATAAGGGTGTTTATTGCATAAGGTATGAGCCTATGGATTTAATGTTGCTAAATGAAGATCCCATTGCTATGGAGGCTTTCAGGAAGACCGATTGCCTACAGTTCTACCAGAAATTGCAGGGTTTCCACGCACAGGTATCCAAAGACTTTGCAACAAATTTTACAGGGACAACATCAAAAGTTGGGATTTTGAATTTCACAGTGTCACCAGATATCATCTCCCAAGCTATAGAAATTCCTAGAAGTGGTGAAGAATGGTTCAAATGCACAAAGTTCAGAATGCAAGGCTGTGAAGAGTTTCTCAAGCAGAAGCACAAAGGAGCTGATATGACCAATGGCATCCCCAAGGGTTATATGAAAGAGAATTATGCAAAACTGTTGCTGGTGATCCAAAAATACTTCTCTTGCGAACGGAGATTCCACATGGTTTATTCTTATCATATTAGACTCCTTTTGCATTTTGTTGGTAAGCAACCACTTGACCTACCCTTCTTTTTATACAGGAGTTTGGGAAAGATGTCAGATAAAGTTCAAGTCATGATAGAAGGTAATGAAACATTAGTATCTCACCATGGTCTGATTAAACTGTTAGTGCTGGAAGAGTTGAAAAGGTTAAATAGAGATTGGACCTCTTTTCTTTTTATGAGTGGGTATGAAGTAGATGCAGTGACTCCAAAGAAAGTTTCAAAACCTAAAACTACTACATCTCCAGCTGTAATAGAAGAGATTGATGAAGAAGGAAGACAATTTCCTATAGAACCATTGGACATTGAAGTAGAACCTCTACAAGAGACTGATATCCCTTAGCCAACACCTGGAAAACAGAAACAAAAAATTAGCAAACAAGGCAGTAAGAGGATAACAAGGAGTCAGACATTGGCCAAAGGAAATTTGGAAGACATCCTCCATGCAATAGATATTGAGGAGTCCCCAATAGTGCAGGCAGGAGATATTGAAGGTGATGGAAGAAAATTGAAGAAAGGTGAGTCTGTCAAGAAGTTGGATTTTGCAGGAGAGGATGCTGGCTTCATGTTTCAGCCAAGGAAGCCAATGACCAGGTCACAGATTGCAAAGAAGGCCATGGAAAACAAAAGAGCAGAAAATGTCAATGAAGGGATGCAGCCAAAAAACATCATAGATTTATCCCCAGCAGTAGAAGAAGTTGTCACTATGCAGAGAAAGGGAAAGGAGAAGATGGTTGGAAAATTAGAAACAGAACTCCTCACAGAACAACTAAGAGAAGCAAGAGAAGAAATACTTGAGTTAAAGTTTGAAGCAGAGAAGCACAGGTCTGAAAAGATCGAGTTTGATGAGATGATGTAAAAATGGGACAGTCAACTCTCAGGTGTTTTAGAATCTATGAATAATGCTAAAAGACTGCTGAAAAGAACCGAGCCTTTAAGACTTGTGGTCAAACATACCAGGAAGATGAACCTACACTTGCAAGCTGAAAACAGATCATTACAAAATCAAGTGGAAGAACTTCAGGAACAAATGGACATGATTCAACATGAACTGGAGAAGAGAGGACTGAAAATGAAAGTGATTGAAGAACCTGAAGGTCAACCTATTGTTAATGAAGATGAAACACCCAAGGACTGAAGAGTTGAGCTGAGACATTTTTATTAAGGTTTATAGCTTGCAAGTGACATAAATTTTGGCTTAGAAGATCAATTTTTGAAGAAAGTTACAAAATCTGCAATTTCTGCCTTATTAGGCAGTTTCGTAGCGAGCTCCAGGCTTGAAGGACGAAAAACGCTACAAAATTTCTGAGGATTTCTTTTGGCCTTTAAAATCAGTTTTATGAAGAACTAAGGAGGGAGTTTGATAGTATTTAGATATTTTGACCTGAAAAATGCTTTTTGACCAGCAGAGGTGGCAGAAGGAAAGGTTAAAAGACAGAAACCAACTCGCTACTAAACTACGCTATGAAACTGCCTAAAGATGCTCTGTTTTGCAGCGAGGTGTTTTTGAAGGTTCGAAAGGCATATAGAAGACCATCAAGCCACGTGGAGGCATCCAAACAGATAAGGAGATATCTCACCAAATATTCATCACTTGACATATGTTCCACTCATACAAAACAACATGAAGACAAAATTATAGTTGTTGATTCTTTCCTAGAAAATAGGACAACTGTTGCTAAATTCTTGGGAAGTACATTTATGTCTTATGTCATGGAGAATGCCATTTGAATATTTCATCTTTATCTATGAAATGGTCCCACTATTAGAGAAGTGGAGGAACTAAATGTAATTAGAGTCCCATTAGGAGAGAAACTCTTAAATGAATAGGTGTCTTTTTATGTTCTAGAAATAGAGTTGTCAGTTATGATTAGCTGTCAAAGTCAAGGTTCGATGTTCCAACATCCTATGTAATGTAAAAGAGTCTATTTATAGACAGAAGATCGAATATCAAAGGGTTGGAGAGTATTGTACTACACTGCTATTTTTGTAAAACTTTCAGCTTCAGTAATATACAGTGGATGTTTTGGTCTTCTTCACTTGAGATTCGAATGAAGTGTTCAATAAGTTACTTGTCTTGTATCTTTCATGTTTAATATCTGCAGTTAGTTTATATCTAATTACTTAGAACTCATGGAAACATGCTTTGACTTCCTTTAGATGTTAAACTATTGTTTTCTTCCTGTATTGTGTATGTGTACCATATTTTCATTGAAACTTCCATTTGCCTTAGTTTCCACAAGAAAGATGATTTCATTGACTTGTCTGATGTTGACTCCATTTGCCCAATGGAGTCCTTTACATTTTCAACCTGCAAGCAATCATAATCAATTTTACAATCATAGAGTTAGCCATCTAATTGAGTTTTCATTGAGAACCATAAGTTACCTGGAGAGAGTCCTCTAAGACTGAAGAGGCTAATCTTCAGTTCAAAGTTAGTTGAAACAGTTACTCTATGTTGTCTGGTGGAGCAACCCATCAGTACCAGTTTAGAGATAACACTACCTTTATCTGGAAGCCCATTCCATATAGATTATAGAAAGGAAACCATAATTTTGTGTGCAAATTGTTTGTATTGGATGTTGAATTTTAGGAGCTACATATACAAATGGAAGAATTGAGTGGGAGACAAGATAAGATAATTTTATTATTGTCCAATGAGTTGTTGAGATTTTGTGTATTTGGGTTAGCATCAGTTGTGCTCTAGCTCCCAAATTTTGTGTAGGGACTAGAGTACACTTGATCCACAAGACCCAGAAATGGATTTGAGAAATTTCAGTTGGTGTTCAAGTTATTCAAATAATTAATTATTTTTAATGGATTTCCTAAGTCTAACTTAGGAAAATAAAATAATTAACACATGTGCTGAAATTGTCTTAAGTCACATGGATCAAGTAGTCTTTTAGTCTGAGCCGTTGATAGATGATTTAATTTCAGCCGTTGAAGGGTTCAACGAAAAAGTATAAGAGAAAGGCTTGAGGGTCAGTTGAGACACACATCTTTGGTAGAATTGAGGAATAGATCTCGAATTCTAGGGCGGGTTTGCTAAGAATTTCTGGAGGAATTTC
Organism: Pinus albicaulis; assembly: GCA_034641835.2. Classification (NCBI taxonomy): domain Eukaryota; kingdom Viridiplantae; phylum Streptophyta; class Pinopsida; order Pinales; family Pinaceae; genus Pinus; species Pinus albicaulis. The sequence continues at coordinate 859,274,181 of CM076582.1, forward strand.
CTACAGTGAGGGGTAGTATTGGCTGAGGGAATGATCTGATTCCAAGAGCCAAGAGTTAGTAAGAAGCAGAGGAGCAACAACAAGGACAATGCAGAGAAGCAGAGCAGTGGCTACGCAGGTGCTGTGCAGCCGCTACGCAGGTGCTACGCAGGACAACACAGAGGCACTGGGAGGCTTCAGAAATCACGCAGACGGTCTTTTAGGGCCAGCGTGAGGCTGTGGGACGCATCTAGGTGTTACACAGTCCCTTCTGGTGCAACGTAGTGGCATTTGAGGCTAGTAGGGCTGACGCTGAGGCTTCAGGGGCAATGCTGAGGGTTTCTAGGATCAGAGCCGGGCTGAGTCCTGTAAATCCCGTTTGAGGGTGTGGATCAGTCAGATATTTGGCACTAGATCTTCAGGTTAGCTGCAGATTTGATATCTTTTATTCTCTGTCGGGTTTTCCATCTCTAGAACCCAGATTTACTGTACTCAGAACCACTTAATAATAAACCCTAATATCTACTGCACTGGTTTTCCCGTTTTGGGGTTTTCCGGGTACTTATGTCCAAAAATCCATGTGTCACTTTGTTGCATGAGTGTATTATTCAGTAAATGATATGCATGTGTAGGCTGTAGTTGTGTTTATTTTTGATATTTTCTAAATCTAAATTCTGGAAATAACTTGTATTAATTAAATCAAGTAGGAGGAAATAAACCAATACACTATAGTAGAATTTCCACATGGTATCAGAGCGATAGCAGATTAAGCTGAATCTTCAGCAATCAGCTGAAGAAATATTTTTTTTCTGCAGGGTGGCAGAAGAAGCAGTTTTTCCAGAACGAGCATCTTGACAGTAGGATAACGCAGATCCAGAAGACAACACTGAAGCTGCAGAAGGCCTTCAGGCTTAAGAAGACCCTTCCTAGGGCAGCGTAAGGACTGCGTCACCCAATCTGGGGTTACACAGTCCACTTCTGAGCAATGTTGGGACTGTGCTGGGCTAGCCAAGAAGACACTGTCTAGTCATTTCTCTAGTTGTAGAAGAATTTTTCCAAGAATTGGAAGCAGTGCTTCAGATCTTCAACAATGCTGGTGGGGTAGAGATTCCGCAGGTGCAAAATTGTGCCTATCTAAGGCAACAAAGGCGGGAGGAAGACAACCATTCAGTAGATTTGAGCCAAACAGATCTGAGGTTCGATCAGGAGGATCAAAGGGAAGTCAGTTTGAGCTTTGGCGGAAGATTTCCAAGAGGGAAGTCAGTGTTCAGCAGAAGCAACTACTAGAGGGTTTCTAGTCACCAAGAAACTTAAATCAAGAGGGAGAAGTACTGTTTCTTTCAGATCTGAGCAGAGATGGCTCAATATGGACTGAGGGATCAAGATAGATTGGACGCCATGTCCAACTTTGTTATCTGGAAGGCCAAAATCCTCTCAGTTCTGGATGAGTATGGTCTCAAATATCATACAGAGAAAACGCTTGCTGTACCAACCGATGCAGATCCACTCAAGAAGTATGAAGAAAATCAAGTGCGGACGAAGCATTTGATCATAGACGGAGTCAAGGATCACGTGATTCCTCATATTGCTGGTAAGAATACAACAAATGACACGTGGTCAGCCTTGGAGACGATGTATCAAGGAGGCTCTGTGCAAAGAAGAATGCTTCTTGAGAATCAAATGCGGATGTTCCAAATGAGGAAGGGTGAAGAGATAGATCCATTCCTCTTCAGACTTCAAGCTATCTGAGACCAGCTGATTGGCATGGGTGCTAATCTAGATGAAGGGCTCCTAGTGAGGACGACCCTGAATGTTGTCTCTAAAGAATGGGAAACGTTTGTCCAAAGCATTCTGGGAAGGTCAGCGTTACCATCATGGGCAGATATGTTGGCTATTCTTCGCTAAGAGGAGATCAGGAGGATCACAAAGAAGCAGTCTATCAGTGGAGGAAGCGGATCGACCAGAGTGAAGAAAAAGGAGGAGGAGGATGCAACCCTTGCATCAAGGGAAAAGAAGCAGGTGAAGAAGAAGAAGGACCTCTCCAAGGTCTGGTGCTTTAACTGTGGTGATATTGGTCATTTCGCCAACAGTTGTCTTAAGAAAAAGGAAAAAGGAGCTTCTGATTCCAAGGCTGCAACAGCAAATGACGATGGCTTTGATGATGATGCAGCCATGAGTGCTCATGCACCTCGAGAGGAGAGGTGGGTTGACATGGATATAAAGAGCATCCATATACAGTGTGGCGGGATCCTTGAGTCAACCCTACTCTTGGATCACATACGAGCTACGAGAGCCTTAAGACGGTAGCGAGATGAGTTGGGAGATGGTTGCAGATGACCACATTGAAGAGCAAGAGGGAGCTGAAGAGCTGAAGAGTGAGCAGCGTGATGCAAAGGCAACAACATCGTGGAGGTAGCAGCGCAGAGAGGCTGATGGGATTTGAACAATGAAGAGAAGCTGGGCTCACACAGTGCAATGTTGCAACATGAAAGTGTCTCCAGCGGGACAACGTGATTCAGCATCCAGGGAGCTTCAGCGGTGGAGGGCAAGTTGACTTGTCTGTCAAACAGTTGGGCAGAGTCTTTCAGTTGCTTACTTCTCATCAACTGAGTTGTAGTGCAACAGTTAGCAGTGGCAGTGCTATAGGTAGCATGATGCAACAATTTGAGAGGGAGCTGCAGTACATATGTGGCAGTGTTAGTGGCAGTGGCATGGGCAGCAGTACAGAGAGCAGCAATGCAGTAGATGGAGGGCAGCAGGCCAAGCATCAACAACACAAATCCAACACTCAAGATCTTGTGATACATGGTGTGATCTATTGCTAGAGCACACTCCAGATGCTAAGAGGGAGTGTTGAGATTTTGTGTATTTGGGGTAGCATCAGTTGTGTTCTAGCTCCCAAATTTTGTGAAGGGACTAGAGTACACTTGATCTACAAGACCCATAAATGGATTTGAGAAATTTCAGTTGGTGTTCAAGTTATTCAAATAATTGATTATTTTTAATGGATTTCCTAAGTCTAACTTAGGAAAATAAAATAATTAAAGTGAATTAATTAACACATTTGCTAAAATTGTCTTAACTCACATGGATCAAGCAGACTTTTAATCTGAGCCGTTGATAGATGATTTAATCTCAGCCATTGAAGGGTTCAACGAAAAAGTATAAGAGAAAGGCTTGAGCGTCAGTTGAGACACACATCTTTTGTAGAACTAAGGAATAGATCTGGAATTCTAGGGCGGGTTTTCTAAATATTTCTGCAGGAATTTCCTACAGTGAGGGGTAGTATTGGCTGAGGGAATGATCTGATTTCAAGAGCCAAGAGTCAGTAAGAAGCAGAGGAGCAGCAAGGACAACACAGAGAAGCAGTGCAACAACTATGCAGGTGCTGTGCAGCGGCTACGCAGGACAATGCAGAGAAGCAGTGCAACAACTATGCCGGTGCTGCACAGCTGCTACGCAGGACAACGCAGAGGCACTGGGAGGCTTCATAAATCATGCAGAGGGTCTTTTAGAGCTAGTGTGAGGCCGTGGGACCCATCTAGGGGTTACGTAGTCTCTTTTGGTGCAACGCAGTGGCATTTGAGGTTAGCAGGGCTGACGCTGAGGCATCAGGGGCATCGCTGAGGATTTCTAGGGTCAGATCTGGGCTGAGTCCTGTAAATCCCATTTGAGGGTGTGGATCAGTCCGATTTTTGGCACTAGATCTTCATGTTAGCTGCAGATTTGATATCTTTTATTCTCTGTCGGGTTTTCCAGATCTTTTACCCAGATTTACTGTACTCAGAACTACTTAATAATAAACCCTCATCTCTGTTGCATCGATTTTCTCGCTTTGGGTTTTTTTCCGGGGACTTATGTCCAAAAATCCATGTGTCACTTTGTTGCATGAGTGTATTATTCAGTAAATGATCTACATGTGTAGGCTGTAGTTGTGTTTATTTTCGATATTTTCTGAATATAAATTCTGGAAATAACTTGTATTAATTAAATGAACTAGGAGGAAATAAACCAATACACTGGAGTAGAATTTCCACGAGTGACCTAAAAGGTAGGTGAAAGTGATTAGTAGGTACAGTCTAATGTAAATAAGATGTGGGATTGCAAAGGTGACTCCTAGATCAATATTGAAAGTGTAAGTGGTGCTAAGTATCTAGCTAGGAGCTTAAAACTACTGTTTAGTAGAAGGAAATAAAAGAGTATGGAGTATGGGTGTCGTGATACAGAAAGGGGAATTTAGATTGAGTATCTAGGTACAACATTAGATAGGGAAAGAAAATATCATACCCTGCAAGTCCTAATGGGTGATGGTAAGGATGGGGGACTTGGATATGGGCTTGCTGTCAAAGTCGTGAATAGCTGTGAAAGGGAAAATACTGAAGTGGATGATATTCACGAGGCAACAATGGACGTTGATGGGGCTTAGTTCGACGATTGTGGGGGATGATCAAATGAGGAAGCCTTCCTCTCCTACCTTCGAAGGTTGAGGGAAAAAAACTTTTGATAGAGTCTTCACCACATGGATGAATCTGGGAGGTAGTTCAATGATTGGGTGTACTTTGTCTCTAGGTACATGTAGAGGTAGTTGGTTTGTTACTTTGGTGATGTCCGATCTGTAATTTGGAATGACAACTTCTTAGAAGCAATGAAGATGTAGGCTAGCCGCATAAGGGGGAGGTTGTGAAGAAACTTGGGAGGAGACCTGGGACGTCATTGCTCAAGGATCTTAGATATCTCAGACCTTTGCTTGTCACATGTTGCTCTGATCAAATGGGGCAAACTAGCAGTAAGAAGTGATCCTCCAGCCTCCAGGAAGCCTCAGGCCAAGGTGGGGCCTCTAAAGATAGGCATTTGAATTTGAGCACTTCGATGATAAAGGACATTCTAGATGGGGTATTGGAAAAAGTGGAGAGGACGCCTCTCGAATCTCGATAAAGGTATTGGTAAAAATCACAAATCTCATAGTAGAAAGGGAACCTAAAAATGAAATGCATCTTAGTCGTTGGCTCTTGTAGGGGGAAAACCTAGCAAGTCCTTCTGGGGCATTGTATGTGGTGATTGGTCTCTTGTTGGAGTTTATGGGAACCTGCCTAAAACTGTCCTAGGGGGATCGTGAGAGAATGCATCTAATGTCTTCATGTGTATGGGGGGACAGGTGGTGAGGGCATCACGCAACTCAATGAAATGCTCCAAATGAAAACCTTCTTCAAATTGGCTTGCTTCATGGTGTGGTCTAGGTGACTTGGATGTATATTTTAGAGATGTCTTCATATATGGCCCAATTCAAATCCCACATAGATGACATGAAGTATACTGTTGCATCTAAAGAGCAGTACCTAAAGAAGGGTAGATATTGCAGGCTAGGTTCGGTACACATCCCATGTGCCTCAAGAGTATATTCAGATTGGTTTCTTTCTTCATAGGATTCATTCCATGAATTTTGCATTGGGGCATGATAGGTACCCTTCTTTTCCCTTTGCACTTTGATGGGTATTGCGTCAACTGTTTTAGGTCAATGATAAGTTTTGTTCTTTGAAGCCTCCTCACTGCTTTAATTGATTGCATATCCATTGATCATCTCCCACCTTTCAGCTATTCTTTGGATGCTCCTAGCCATCATCTTCCCCTTCACGTAGAGATTAACATAGCAGTTAGGAACAACATTTATTGATGATATATACGAGCTACTTGGATCTCCCCTTAGTAGGTCCTTGGTCCTATGATCGTCTTCAGTATTTCATGTAGTTGGGAGGTGGTTTTATTGTATACCTTGAATATAATCGATGTCAGCTGTCTTGTGGCTGCAATTTCCATCTTGGGCAGTGCAGGGTAGGCTCTCATGTCATCTACTTGGAGTTTGAAATGAGTCTGAAAATGGTATTCCATGAGGAGAGCATTTGTTAGCTATTCCATTTGCAGGTGTTGGAATTCGAGGAACATTTTAGTTTAAAGCTTCCATCTAGTATGAGATCAGGGTTGTATCACAACTTTTTCTATGATTTGGGGAGATCCCTCTCCACCTTCATCCAATAGCTTAACCAGAATTGTCTAGCTCTTTTCTCTGTGAGGTGTTACTCTTAAACTACAGACATTGGAAATTTTTTTTGGACCTTCCTCTGTTAAATTGATTACCTTCTTTTTTTCGGCACTTGGTGGTGCTAAAAAACAGGGTGATCTTCCAATGGGTAGTGCAATAAACACCAAGCTAGTGAGACCACATACTGCATCTCACTCTAAAGTCAGGTACGTCTTCCTAGCAACAGCTAGGTGTACTCATTCTTTGGATAGATCAGATCTACAATGTAGACTGGGCTAGAGCCACATCACAACTTTCTTTTCTTTAGTCTTGGATATTGAGTGTTACGAGAAGATTTATTCAAGTTTCTGAGGTGCATGCTGGGATTGTCTAGCCATGCCTTCTCAACCTTGGGCCCTCCTCAGACAATATCACTAGACAGTGCTTGATTGCATGGGAGAGACTTGTTCCTCATGGTGCTCTGCCTCTTGATCCTTCCTTATGAACATCCAGTAGCTCCCTTGTTCTGTCTCCTCTTTCTTCTTCATTGATTTAATATTTTGTTCTTTTTTTTTCTATTTTGGTTTTGTTTGATTTTATTTTACGCTTGGGCTATCTCAAGGCACCCCTACAGAATGGTATCACTGATTATATCGTATTTTGTAGTCCCATTGACCCATTTTTTGGGTCATTTAAATCCTCTTATCTTATTGGTGTGATATATATTTCATGGTTCATTTTGAGAAATTTAGTTTTTATTTATTAGGAATATCGCACTAAATTTTAGTCTTTATAAATGCTCTGTGGGCGACTGCTCACGGTACACAAATTTTTTTTATTAGTTTGACAGACTTGTCAGCAAATACATGCACATTTTAATATTTATTGTGAAGCTTCTAGTTTACCCGATAACATGAAAATTTAGTAGGCTGATGAGTGATATTGTGGGACTGTTCTAATTTGTAGTGGCAGCTATGCAGAGAGAATTGTAAGTTCCGGGTTTGCAGAAATCATAGTTTTTGGAAAGTCAAAGTAATCACCTATAAATAGATATTAAATTTTCTTAACATTATTTAAAACATAGCTGTTATCGTTCTTTTATCTTTGATTTAAGTTCACACAATTTTATGATAAGCAATGTTTTTGTCTTTGATTATATGATATATATGGCTAAGCCGTATGTTTCAGTGCTTTAACAAAAAACATATGGTCTGTGATTTAGTCTATATTGAGTGACAATTTACTTGAAAAAATAAATAAATGTTTCAGGTAGACAATTCTTTTAAATTGTTAGGAACATACTTTTTGATAATCATTATTATTTGTGTAAGCATGGTGGTTCTATTTAGTTGAAACTGGGATGGAGATCGTTGAATTCACATGTTCTTGCAGGGATAAGGTGGTTGACTTTCATTGGAACAGTTTTGACCCATGGACAATTGTCAGTGTGTCTGACGATGGTGAGAGTACTGGTGGAGGAGGAACATTACAGGTTCATTACAAACTTATTTTTAGTGTTCTGAAGCCTGACATTCTGTCTATATGATTTCGAGTTTCATATTTTTGCATTTCTCAAATTTAACTTGTTTTTAATCTTGCATGGTTCAATTTGATTGGAAAATGAAAATACTAAATAGTAATTTGTTTATCTGGAAAGCATACTTTAGTGGATATGTTAGTCTATATGCAGGGAAGGACGTTTTCATGGTGGGTGTTTATGATGGAACTTTGATAAACAAGAAAACTCATTCCAAAAATTGGCAGCTTCATATAATCTGAAAGGCTGACTTGATGAGTGGTGTTCGCTTTTTGTGCGAACTTGATAACATCATATTTTAGCATCTTAATGTTTAATTTTCTTGTCGTAATTTCCAATGTACATTTACTTGTTAATATATAGTTTGTGTTTGATTTGTGACATTTTTACATATTGACATGCTTTCTGTACGAAATTGCTAAATTTTGTAGCAGGGCTAGTTAGATCAATGTTGCAAATAGCATATCGGGATTATATTGTTGAGGTCTGGAAGGAAAATTAATAGAAATATCAGGGAAAGTCTTTAAATATATGCAAATTTTAGTAAGCATAAACTTGGACTATCGGGACAATCAGAGATATTTGTAACACTGATATATCAGAGATATTTGTAACACTGATATAATAGGTACTTGAGGCTACTATGATCCTATATATATATATATATATATATATATATATATATATATATATATATATATTCTTGCTTGGGTCAGTAGAAGATGAGTAGTAGAGTCTGTCTTCCCTACCTTCCTTCTTCTTGAATGAATGAGAGGGTAATTCTTCCTTCTTCTCTGTCTTAATGAGAGGTTAGGTAAAGCCTTGTACTACCCCCTTCTTTTCTTCATGAGTAGCTGAATCTTTCAGTTCCAACGATTCCAACACACAACAGGTTGTTCCTGCCACCCACGTTACCCACGCGTTATATATATATATAACAGAATCAAATCCTTAAATAATCTAGGGTACCAGTTGCATATGTCTTATTCAAAGAAATGCAATGAACGTGGAATTTTTTGAGTAAAACCATAGCACGCCACAAAATTGCATGAAGCAACAAGACGACCAAGGGCATAGTAAGAAAATCTTTTAATTGGGGGATGTGGTGCATGTTTTAAAACCATACACTTAAACATTGGTGAAGAACCAGAGGACAATCAACCTTGAACTAAAGCTTTGTGGACCCTAAAGTTTTGAGTCAAGGTGTGAAAGGTGGCATATGCTTTGGACCCACCTTACAAGCAAATGCCACTGAATAACAAAGGGAAGATCATGTTTCAACAAAATTCTTCCATATCTTCCATGTTTGTCTTAAAAAGGTGAATTGGGGGTGTTGTTCCTTCAGATGTTCCTGTCTAGGGAACTATGCCAAGACACCAAACTATTTTAAATAATTGATATGGATGGTGGAAAATAACTCTTGAAGTTGATTTTATTTAAATTAATGAAAATAAAAAAATATAACATGAAGAGGTGTGACCTTTGGGATTCATATTCCAAGGGTGCTTCTTATTCTAACTCTTCATTTTCCTCTATTTACACATTTACAATTTACTTGCCCAATCCCCGAGGATTACATGTCCGACATCACCCCCCTTAATCTGAAGGTATGTTTGTGAGTCCAAGCATCATTCTTAGCCTTTCAAACTTTTCTCTTCCAAGTGCTTTGTTAAAGATGTCTGCAATTTGCTCATTTGGTGAACAATGTCGTAGATGAATAGTCTTGGCCTCTACATGATATCGAATCAAATGATACTTTGTGTTGATATGTATCGTTCGATTATGGAATTTGAGATTCTTGTCCAATTTAATTGCAAAATTATTATCAATAAGAAGAGTAGAGTTCACTTGCTTCTCCTGCAACTCTTCAAGAATTTTCTTGAGTCACACATTCTCCTTAGTTGCTTCTATAGCTGCCAATATTCTGCCTCTTGTGGAATATGCTAGAACTGACTGTTTGTGTGACCTCTAAGAGACAAATCCTGATTCAAGAGTCATAACATAGCCTGAAGTAGACACTCCATTTTGCTTATCTTGATGAAAGTTTGAATCAAAGTATTCAATCAAGCTGAAATCATCCACCTGTGAATATGCTACAGAGAAATTGACACAGTAAAATAAAATTTTATATTATATTATATGATAAATTGAATGATGAAGTTTACAATGAAGCTCCCTGGCTTAAATATGGCCTTGGGTGCCTTACACGAGGGGTCATGATCTTTTGATCGTGCCCCCTCTACCTAATTAATCATAATCTAAATAATCTAAGTCACGTGACACGGGGACACGAGATGCGAAGGACACGAGGATTCGAGTGTCAAACACAGAAATGGTGACCCCCTGGAACATGACACATCCGGACACATTATATATATATATATATATATATATATATATATATATATATATATATATGTTAAAAATTAGACATTTCTTACACAAATTCATACAAATTCATTGATTCAAACATAGATCTCCATCTCGATGTAAGTTTTACAAAGATACAGTTATACAAATTAACATTATGCATACAAATACAATTGTGACATATTCATCAATGATCCAATAGGAGAAAGACAAGATACTATAGTTTTCTCATTAAGTCATCAAAATCAAAATGTCTTACATAGGTAGTACAATGGCAATGGCAAATAGAAATAGCAAATACAAAACAACTACAAGCCTCAAGGCAGTAGGTAGCTCATGACTCATCAATCCTCATCATCAAAATTAACATCATTGTTCTCATCATCATAGTCAACATTGTTCTCCTCTACTGCATCCTCCTCCTCTGTATCCAATGTCATCACTGCATCTACTGGTGTGGAGGATAACCCCTCTACAGTATCACCATCATCAAATGTGACAGGCTCTAGCACTGGCTCATTGAGATCCAAGTTGGCTAATGCCAAGTCAACACTACTGTCCAGACCCATATCATCAGGAAATACATCCCACATCTTTGTCTTTCCCTTCAACCACTCATCCCTCTGCCTGTAAATAAGATGAAGGTTGGTGTGCACATACACCATTGTCTTTGCCCTAGACCTGCTCAAGTCTGCTCTTCTTGACACTATACAAATTCCCATATGTGCTCCAATTCCTCTTGCAACAAGGGATGAAGTCACTTGAGAGAGGAGCCTCATGGCTAACTGCTGTAGAGGAGGGCTTGTTGTCTCTTGAGTTGCGCACGAAGAATAGGGCTTCTTAGCCCCCTTGTCTCTAATCACATCATATCCTGCAAATCGACCAGTGCCAGTGGAAAACTCTGCAAAGGCGTCCTCCACCTCATTAAGAAATGCTCTATTGTGAAAAATCTGCCTGAATGCATCTTTCTTCCCTTGTGAGAATTCACCATCCATGTGAGGAGGGAATCTGCGGGAAGGGCCACCATTCAACCACTCATGGCTATAGTATGTTGGGTTCAAGGAGTGAGCCAAACAATGTAAAGGTGTGCAATTCTTGTCCCATCTGGTGAGAAGAATATCCTGTATGGTGGTGAAGAAGGCCTCTGGTGATGTCTCATACTCGAGGCACTCACTCTGTAAAATAATGTTCCTCATAGACTCAATCATGGAATCCCATCCCTCATAAACCTCTCCTAGGATGGGTTGGTCTGTTTTCACAAATCGAAGCATGGAAATGATAGGGTCCATGATTCGAATGAGCAGATCTACACTCTCCCACTAGGCATCATCTAACACTGTGTCCTTCACTCTTTTTGAGGCTGCTTGATCTGTCTTTCTCCAAAAAGACCAAAACTCTGAAATAACCATGGCCCCAAGAGCGATCTTGACCTCTCTCAACCTCTTCAACATGATGAATGAAGAGGCAAACCGTGTATCCACAATCTTCAACAATGATAGATTGGTGTACTTCTTGTAGATAGCGAGGGCACTTGTATGGTTTTGTGCAGAGTTGCGTATATGTCGTGCATCCTCAATAATGCTTCCAATCTAAAGCACATCAGAAGCAATAGATTTCAGTGCTAAGTTCAATGAATGGACAATGCAAGGTGTCCAAAATACTTGTGGATATTTAGCTTCCACAATTATGCCAACAACCTTGCAAACAGGTGCATTATCTGTATGATTTGCACACAAGAATCAACACTTACATCTTCAATAACTTTAATAGAAAAATCACCCATATATTGTGCATCCTTGTATTGTCCAAGTGCATCCACTGATTTCAAGAAAATTGGACCATGCAAGGAAGACACCATGAAGTTGTTGAGTGGGTGCCGTGCTGGATCTGTACATCCATCAGAAACAATGCTAAACCCAAATGTTGGCCATGTTGATTTAATAGGCTCAAATATTTTGTCCACCTTTTTGTTTGCCTTCATCAACAATGTGGTTCTAAGCTTCTTTGACCCAAGATGCACATACCTTGATGGAGCCCCTTGAATTAGAGCTTGACACATCTCAATAAATAGAGGTGCGTGTGTAACATGAAGGATATGAAGTTCTGATAGAAAAAAAGGCAATGGTGAGATCAAGATCTTCCCGCTTCTCTTTCTGGAAAATCTTGTCCATTGGACCAAGTGCAATTGTCTTTTTTTTTGGCTACTTGTCCCCTACTAGAACTCTCAAATGGGAACTTGTTGTTGCTTTTCCTCAAGAATGGAAGGGGGTCATCATTCATGTTTTTTTTTAGTTTTTGCAGCCACATTTGCCACACCAACAAATGCCTCTCTTTCCATTTTTTTCCTCTTTGCTAAAGAGACTTGTGTACAAGCTGCAATTCCACAACTTGGTAAAGCCAAAAAATGAGCTTTGACATGCTAATATGTGCTCATGAAATGATTGTTGCAATAAATGCATTTCCAAGCAACATTGCCTCCTCTCTTCATCTTGCTGCCTGGCCCTGCCTCTCTTAATGGACATTTGTTATCTTGAGGTTTTTGTCTTCCCTCAACATTTGAAGCTACTATTGCAACCCCACTTCCAATAGATGGAACACTTGCAGACCCTGATGAAATTGGAACAGGTGGGGCATCTCCAATGGGGACATTCTTCCCCTTCCTTTGCCCCTTCCTTGCTGCACAAATTGGTAAAAGGAATGCACATGCAAAACGAATGCAAAAAAAGTGAGGCAATGCCCTCACAATGCAAACCGAATGCAACGAAGGCAATGCAATGCAAACCAAATGCAACGAAATATGTTGTTGACGAAATGCTTTTGTCTCCCAAGAGGCTTCTTCTTCTGGTAGGTTCTTCCACTTGATAAGATATTCTTTAATTATTCATGATTGCAATCTCTTTTCCTTGGTGGTGATGATTCCATCTGGTTCTAAAACGATCTTCCCTTCATCATCTGATGCTGGAAGTGTCGTCTATGATGTTTGGTGCTTGCCTAGTGCTTTATTAAAGCAATATGCATGAAAAACATTGTTAATGCGACTTTTGTCAGCAAGGCTCAAACTATATGCTACTTGGATGATCTTTTGTTAATTTGATACGGTCTGTAGAGCTTTGGTGCCAATTTGTTTTTTTCTTTCTGCTTTAGGAATAATTTCTTGTTGGACAACTAACCTCTATGGGTAGATGTGGAAGCCGAATGGACAAAAGGAGTCCAAGTGACCTTGGAATGTGGAATCCAAGAGTCACGCCAATGTAATATAAATGTACATCTATGGTGAATAATGAAATAACTCACGCTTATCTTTCAATTCTGCCTTGTGTGTTTACTCTCCTTCTTGTGTTTACCATACGTGCGATTAACATGGTATTAGAGCCATGATGAGTGGCCTTCTTCTTCATTGTGCGTTTATGTGTTAGGTTTTCTGCCCTGCCTTGAATAGCGCTGGTCTTTGTGCTTGATAGCGTGCTGGTCTATCCTCCATCCTGACATCTATCAGATTCCTCACTCCTTTCTACGCATTGTTATTCCTGCCATCCTATGCATGCGTTAGAGCTAAAATCAAGGCTGACAAATATGAATACGCTACCCATAACGTCCTTAATCTACTGGTAGTAACGCTCAGTCCTGCCTCTTTGCTACTTTGTCCCTCCTGCAGCAGCGTTACCTCAAACAGTGGATGGAATACTCTCCACAATCGATTCCCTCATTCAGGCAGTGCACTCTCCCTCATTTAATCGATCCATCACACCACTGCTGCGTTCATACTCTACTTCTTCGCACTGAAATATTGCGTTGTTGAATGCTTCGGTGTTCTCGACCTCTCTCTTAGCCTGCACGCTCCTCATTTGTATCGCTGTACATAGTCAGTCCTACCTCCAAAAGTGAATCCACTGTTAACCTCGTGGCATCATACTCTTATACACCTTGCGAAGCACACTCTGCCTCTCAACACCGTGATTCCCCTCCCTTGGCTTCTAGAACGTGCTCTCGTCCCTTGGCATCCACGCTCCTCAGGTGCCTATCTACATTGTTTGTGGGAGCGACGTCAACATATACAACAGAGAGGACATTTCAATCCGGTGAATCCGAATGACCCCAAGGACTCGCTCAGGAAATTCTTCCTCTGCCTAAGACTCCACCATGAACGCTATGTTCACAGAGATCGAGGATGAGGTGAATTATACTGTTCGCGAGCGCCGAGGAGCCAATGTCGACATCGATTTCTAGGGCTTTGCCCAACAGGCACGCCGCGTGGTTCCCCAAAGGGTGAAGGTATAGTGCTGTAGGCTTTAGTGTTCGCTGCAGAGATAGAAAAAGGATAGAGGAGTTGCTACATTAAATCAGAATTATTCAATGGGTTTTGCATTTTTTTGAGGTATCGACCTCCCTACAGTACGCTGGTCCCTCTCCTTGTTCTTTGGCCGAGAATGAAGAGGGATGCTGCCTGGATTTCATTGAAAAGTGAAGAGATGAATGAGAGTTTGTAACTTGCCCATTAATAATTCTGCGCTGGATTTCTCGTTTTTAGAAAGCTAAATCATGTCTTCATTTGCATTGATTTTCCTGTGTGGTTGAGCACGATGTTGTGTTAATTTGTTGTTTATTGAAATTACTGCTCGTATTTTGATGGTCGCCCTCTGTCCTGAACCTTTTAGACCACACGTTCCATCATGACATTTGCGCTCCGACCAGTGAGCCATGCGACTTTTCCATGTGCGATACAACCTCGAAATTTCGAATGTTAACTTTTGAGACTGATTTATGGACTATTGGAATATTGCATTCTCATACATAGATCGAGGTGTACTTATTACACCAAGAGGCAAGTTTGCTGGTATGATTTGAAAAGAACCAAAGGTTCTCTCTATTGTGCGTAAACCAATCCTCTGACACTTATTTTCTGGGCAGTGCTAAAGTGTTTAATAGTTGATATGGTCATTGATTGTGAAGATTAGTCACTGTAGCTTTCAGTGAAATATTTCAAGGGAAAAGAGTCTCCCTCCTACGAGTTGCAGTTGCTGCCAAGGAGAGTGGTTCAGTAGGAAAAGAGTCTCCCTCCTGTGAGTTGTAGTTGCTGCCAAGGAGTGTGGTTGGACTCATTTGGGAATATGAAACTTCCACCTGTTACGTGAGGGGCAAAGGTTGATGTGATGATAAGGCCTTCACCTTATCTTTGCTTCATGTGTGAGAGGAATTTCTTAAGGGAGCAGCATTATAACCTCTGTGGGACCAATATATACCAGAGAAAATGGTCAAAGTTTATGAAGTATTACAGTCCCTGGAAACTTTGATACAATATATTGCTGGTGACACTATCAAAATCAGCAAAACCTCTCTTGTTGACATTAAATTTTGTCTACAAAATTCACATGAAAATATTTTAATTTCTGCAACTAGAATCTCAGCTCTAGTAAGAAGAATTAAAACATAAGATTCATCATTCTGAGCCTGTCTCTGTTTAGAACATTGAAACAGACTCCCATAAGCAGCAAGTCAATAATGTTGCAGTCGATTCACATTCAGTGCCTAGTTCAAAAACAGATTTGCTTGCAGGTGTCGAAATTCAACATGCGCTTCCCAAGCCCATCATCAGACCTTGGGAAGAGCTTGTCCAAAACAAGCACATAATTGGTCTAGGATATGACAAGGAGTTGTCATTTCATATTCCGGACTACTCCAAGCCGATTCAATTTCAGAGTGTCGGATTTCTTCATGACACTCCACCTTCAGTTGTTCCAGATCCTACTCCTCTTCCATAGAGACAACAACAGATTGAAAAATGCCAACACTGTGATCGAGTTGGCCATATGAAAGATCACTGTTTCGATCTTCACCCATGCAAGCACTGTGGTCGGCACACCCATTCTTCACACAGATGCTTCAGAAACAAGCCTCCTGCAAGAACAAAGATTCATCTTGGATGGATCGCTTCTTAGCAATGGGCATCAACAGCCAAGAAGATGTTTAAGTCGCATGTCAAAACTTGTTCTCGAATATTGAACAAACTTGCAGTTGAGTTTTCGCCATCATCTTACCTTGTACCCGACAGGGGGGAAAATGATGGTCATCTACAAGCTTCAAAGTCACATCAAGCGAGCGTGAGCCACAACTTGTCATTCCAGAGTCAAAGTTGTAGCCAGAGACACAGATGCCCATGAGCATTCCTTTGGTTGGTGGACAGCCTTAAACCATCCATGCGAGGTTGATATTCTTCCTCTTCAAAGAATTCAGAGCACTTCCTCTAGCAGAAGACTTCAGCTTCTTGCCAGTTTTGGAAGAATTCCGGGAAATGCATCAAGCATTCCAGAGTTGGTGGTCATCCTTAAACCATCGCAAGTTGTAGACCTCCCTACTTCTAGGTTGAAGGTCTCCTTCTTCAAATATGAGGGACACTTCCTCTAGTAGAAGCCCTCAGCTTCTTGCCAGATTTGGAAGAGTTCTGGGAAATGCACTAAGCGTTCCAGTGTTGGTGGTCATCCTTAAACCACCTCTTTATGCCAACATTTCAGAGAGATGATTCAGCGTAAGTGTTGCCATGCATACTTTGAAGATTTGTATTACAACTCTCTTCTTGGGCTCACACATATCGCTTCGGATTAAGGGGGGGAATGTTGGACACCTAATCCTCTATGGGTAGGTGTGGAAGCCGAATGGACAAAAAGAGTCCAAGTGACCTTGGAATGTGGAATCCAAGAGTCACACCAATGTAATATAAATGTACATCTATGGTGAATGATGAAATAACTCACGCTTATCTTTCAATTCTGTATTGTGTGTGTACTCTCCTCCTTATGTTTACCATGCGTGTGTTTAACATTTCTTGTAAGGTTGAAGCTTAACAAATACCCATTCTTCAATGTTAAATTCTCTTTCTAGTATTTGTTGGTCGACTTGTTGTTTCATACGATTTCTTTGCAACATCTAGATTTTTCTTTAGTGCTTGAAAAACATGTTGAGTTTCCTCAAACGAATCTTTTATCGTTGGGAACTTTGTTTCGATAATGGTGAATTCCTTCCACTTAGGAGGCTCATAACCGTAAAGAGTTTGAAATGGAGTCATTCTTGTTTGTGGAGAAATATTAAGGGCAATGATTAGAGTGATTTCTCTTTACTTGATTACTGCTCGTGATGTCTTTCTACTTATTAGCTTTATTACTTATTATTATGTTTGTATATCATCAAACAACTACCATAACAAGAAGAACAAGAACACATAATATAGGCTGCAAGCCAAGACCAAAACCTCTCCACTTGAGAGGAAAACCCGCAAATCTCTTCTCTTCCTTATATATTCTTCAATTGACGAATTGTAAGACCTTTAGACTGAGACCAATACCCTCCAAGACCAAGACCAACCTCTCCAGATGATGTGCTATCCTTGATCCAGTCAAACCCATTCAAATCTCTTCCAGTAGCTCAACTTCGACCTTATGTTACAAAATTTCGGCCTCCATTGTAGACTTGAAATTTTCAGCTCGCCTGCAGTTGTTGCTGCCACACGTGTGAGCCTCGATTAGCCTTCCAAAGATTTCTTAAATCTTTGCTTGGCTTTCTCTTGCTTTTGGAGCTCAAGGATGACCTCCAATATTCTTCGCTTGACCCTCTTGTCTTCTTTTCTTCAAGATCAAACTTGTAGATGTCTGTTGCAGAATCCCTAGTCTCCGTTCGCATGTGTGAGAGAGAAATTGCCCAAACAAAAGTCTTCTTCGTCTTCTTCCTTCTTTGTTGCCTTCTTCTTCCTCTTTCTTCACTAGAATGAGTGATGGATGAATGTGCTTCAAGGAGGTTGAGTTTCCTCCTTTATATACGCTGTTCAAGGTGGACGTGGCTTTTCCTTTTCGACCGACTTGCTAGCTGCCAGACCGACATGGTCTTGGAGGGTAATTTGACACTTTGAAAGACAAAAATAATTTTCTTTACATGTTACAATGTGCTTGATGGGGTCTTCAGCTTATGACAATGACTATTTTGACTTCTTGATTATGACAATGACTCTTTGGACTTTGTGACCTAGGACAAGCCCTAGAAGCACTCAATGGGTGCTTGACCTATAAAATAAAAGACCTTGAGCATGAAACCCATGCTCCAAAAATAATAATAATAAATTTCTTTCATTTTACAATGTACAATAATCAAAAGTACATTTCATATTTATGAAGACCGAACCTAGTTACACATTTTTCAACACTCCCTCTTAACTAGGGAGATTTTTCAACACTCCCTCTTAACTAGGGAGATTTTTCAACACTCCCTTCTCAATCTGAAGAGATCTCATAAGAAGAGTCAGATTGGTAACCCATCTGTTTAGCATCATATCATCCAACATTGTCACATAGCAAGGCCTTGACTAACAACTCTATCTCTTCACAAGATCAGAGCACAATGCTAACGAGACCAATGACTTATAAACACCATCATCATTGTCTCTCTCAAGGTACATACCCCACCCGGGTGTTCATAGAGTATGACCTTCCTTGGACTATTCTTATCTTGGATAGCTAGTCCTCAAAGAATATCAGTCCATGACTATTATCTCAGATGAGCTACCTCATCCTCAAAGAGTATCAAATGCCAGATGCTTACCCAATCCTCCATTTTGTCTTCCCAAGTGAAGACAAGAATGATTCACGTATCATTCCCTCTCAACCAGGGAGGATATATCAACGAAACCAAGCTTGTCTCGCAAATATACAAGCTTCTTATTAGGAAGATATTTTGTCAATATGTCAGCTACCTACTCACTAGTGTAGATATATTGTAGCTGCAACACACCATCTTGTACTAGCTTTTGAATATAGTGATACTTGTTGTTGTTGTGCTTTGTCTTTCCATGAAATACTGGGTCTTCAAACAATTGTATACAACTAGTGTTATCACAATGTATCACTGTAGGGTCCATCGGTCCTTCAAACAGGTTGGATAGCAACTTCCTCAACTAGACCGCTTCTCTGCTTACTTCACATGTTGTAATATACTCAACCTCAACACTACTTAAAACAAATGTGTCTTGCGTTTTGCTCATCCATGAGATCATGGAGGATCCCAAATTGAAACATCCTCCCGTAGTGCTTCGTCCATCCTGCTCACTGCCACTCCATTCAGAATTTGTATATCAAATCATGCGGACATTATTTATCCCATCATATTTCAGGTAGTAGTGGATAGTTCCTTGCAGATATCTCAATATATGTTCTGCTGCTATTCAATGATCATGCTTCGGCTCCACTTGGAACTGATTGAGAACATTTACTGCAAAACATTTGTCTGGTCGCGTATTCACCGAGTACATCAGTGAGCCAATCAATTTTCTATACTTGGAAGGATCCACTGGGATAGATTCATAATTCCTTAGTCTTTTCAAGTTTGTGATCATCAACGTTGTCATTGGTTTACAATCCATCATGTCAAACTTCGTTAACATCTTGATCACATACTTCACTTGACCTAGATAGATTTTATCAGGTCCTTACGAACTTCCAACCCCAAATAGTATTGCATCAGCCCCAGGTCCTTAATGTCAAATTCTGCTACTGGTTTCTTCTTACATTCTTCAATTCGACCTTCTACACCTGTTAAGAGAAGATCATCCACATACAAAAGAATGATTACCGATTCTCCCTTTACAACCTTTAATATAAAGGTTCAGATCAACATAACTCTTTGTGAAGCCTAATCTCTGTAGGTATGCATCCATCCTAGCATACCATGCCCTTAGCGCTTGCTTGATTGCATATAATGCCTTATTCAATCTGCAAACATATGCCTCTATGTCTTTAACTTCAAATCCCAAGGATTGTTCTATATACACTTCCTCATCAATTGTGCCATTCAGGAATGCAGTCTTGACATCCATTTGGTGGATGTTCCATCCCACTGATGCTGTTAGAGTGAATATCTCTTCATAGTCAATGTCTTCTTGTTGAGAGAAACCCCTAGCCACAAATCTTGCCTTATATTTATCAATGCTTCCATCTGCCGCATGTTTGATTTTGTAGAGCCACCTGGAAGTTGCCACAGATTTGTCTTCGGGGCTAAGTACGATCTCCCAAACACCATTTTTCATTATACATTGATATTCTTCATTCATGGCATCCTTCCATTCTTAGTAAATGACAACTTCTTCAAAATTGGATGGCCCTGCTTCTATTAGTTTTGTCATGTAGGCTACATACACAAAATATCTTTTGGTATTCTTTCTTTCCCTGAATGTACCTTGTGTTGCTCCATGACCATTTGCATCTAGAAGTGTAGACTTCAACCTTCATCTTCATGATTTGATTCCTCGTCCTTCCTAGTAACTTCTTCCTCGAATACAAGAAGTTCTTCATCATTAGAGTCCATAGGGAGATCTTGTGATTTCTTGAATGCAATACTTTTGTCAAATATCACATCTGGACTAACTTCTATCCAGTGTCCTTCCTTTATGTAGAACCCATAGGCCTTAGAAGAGTTACTGTAGCCAACAAATGTTCCTCTCATGCCTGAAGGGTCCAACTTCTTTCTTTTGTCCTTCTGTATGTGAATATATACATGACATCCAAAGATTCAAAGATGATCCACAGTTGGTTTCTTCCCAGTGAATACTTCTTCGAGAGTTCTGTTATCTAGAGACTTGTGGGGACTTCGATTTTATATGCATATTGCCGTCTTTGTAGCTTTACCCCAAAGAAATTTCTGTAAATCTTGATCATGTATCATTGCTTTTACACTTTGTTCAATGGATCGATTCTTTCGTTTTGCATCTCCATTTTGTTTAGGATTATATGGGACTATCAACTTCCTCTTAATCCCAAAGTCCTTACAGAAAGCGATGATTTCCTTAGATGTATATTCTCCTCCATTATCGAATCCCAATATCTTGATTCTCCTTTTTGTAAGGTTTTCTACTTAAGCTTTGAATTCTTGAAATTTGATAAATACTTCATCCTTAGATTTCATCAAGTAAACCCAAGTTTTTATTGAATGATCATCTATAAATGTGACATAATATAGATGACCTCCAAGTGATTTAGGAGTTGTAGGACCACAAACGTCGGGATGGATAAGATCCAAGATTTCTTTTGTCCGTGAAGCACTGCTTCCAAATGGTCTCTTGGTGTTCTTACTCAATGCACAACCCTTGCATACTCCTTCATGATCTTCTTTTAGTTTTGTGATTCCATCTACTATTGTGTTTAGGGTTGGAAGAATTTTGAAATGGAGATGACCGAATCTTTTATGCCAAGGTTCACAAGCGCTGAGCCCAATGTGATCTAGAGCTTGAGCAAGAGGAGATAACAACCTGTAAAGCATTCCTGCACGAATCCCAGTTACTCTAGCATTTTCTATGCTTGAGTTTTTACCCCTTACTACAACTTTTCCATCAATGAAAGCCACTCTAGCACCTTCATCTTCTGAACTTGAAATTGAGAGTAAGTTCTTATGCAAACCTGGAACAAATAGGATGCTGTTGAGATGAATATTGCCTCCATTTTCTAGCTCTATTGAGGTTGATCCAATCCCCCGCACATGATAGCTCTTATTATATCCAAGTTCTATGAAGTTACAAGACTTTCCTTTTGATAGAGTGTTTAGGTTCTTGTGATGATCAGTTATATGCCTTGATGCTCCATTGTCAATCACCGAAATGCTCTGATCTTGAAATTTGCTTGCAAGTGCTAATAAGGGTCCCTCGTATTTTGTCTTGGTTACTTCCTTCTTTGGAGTAAATAAGAGATTCCATACTTTTTTGACACCTTTCTTGAGGTGGCTTGCTACCTTTAAACACTTCTTGAGAAACTTTTTCAATGTAGTAGAGATCTTCATGATGCCCTTAGCCGACCTTAGCTTTGATACCATGTTGAGAAATCTTATGGGCCATGATTAGAGTGATTTCCCTTTACTTGATAACTGCTTGTGATGTCTTTCTACTTATTAGCTTTATTACTTATTATTATGTTTGTATATCATCAAACAACTACCAAAACAAGAAGAACAAGAACATAGAATATAGGTTGCAAGATAGGGCCAAAACGTCTCCACTTGAGAGGAAAACCCGCAAATCTCTTCTCTTCCTTATAGATTCTTCAATTGACGAATTCCAAGACCTTTGGACTGAGACCAATACCCTCCAAGGCCAAGACCAACCTCTCCAGATGATGTGCTATCCTTGATCCAGTAAAACCCAATCAAATCTCTTCTAGTAGCACAACTTTGACCTTTTGCTACAGAATTTTGGCCTCCACTGCAGTCCTGAAATTTTTGGCCCTCTTGCAGTTCCTGTTGCCACACGTGTGAGGCTCGATTAGCCTTCCAAGGCTTCCTTAGACCTTCGCTTGGATTTCTCTGGCTTCTGGAGCGTAAGGATGACCTCTAGTGGCCTTCGCTGAACCTTCTTGTCTTCGTATCTTCAAGATCAAACTTGTAGATGAAAACCCTAGATCTGCTGCCGTTAATTTTGGGGAACTAGGTCCAAACTCCCTGTTGCACTGATCATATGACGATGGTCATATTTTTGTTGGATTCCTCTTTCGGAGAGGTGCAAGATTGATCTAAAGATCATCTTGTTTGGATGAGCAGAACATTTATTTTGAATTTATTTTCCACATGTGCAAGGTCAGCCAGATTTGTAATGCAGGGTCACATGCCTAATAGATGTGTCACACACCCTCACTGGTGGCTATAAATTGGAGAGACTTGGAGGTCATTTTCTCATCAACTCATCACACATTCTCTCATTGTGATCTGATTCGATAGCCTTTGGAGGCTTTTTTCCCCTCACACGTGTGGAGTTGAGCTGCTGTTTTCTGCGGATCTATTTAGGGCTTTTTGCTGCAGCGTTGATCGTGTTCAACCCTTGGTCATTCGACCTCAAAACTTTGCCAAAATTCCGATTTTGAGAGGCCATACTGCTAGGCACTAAAATCGAGGAAATCAGAGAAGTTTGATGGAAGCCCTAATTTGCAGCGTTGACTATCTGTTGCTGTCTTGTGTTGACTTTTATGTGTTGACTTTGGGTTGACCAGCGTTGACTTGTGATGAGCTATATTTTAGGGATGTGAGTGTGACACTTGGAGGATTGGCTGACTGAGAAATACTTTGTTGGTTGAAGCATCCTGTTGACTGCCGTAACGCAACAATATCTCATATCTTTGCTGGACAAAAGGAATTGTAAATCTGATCTATATTTGGCTTGTGTTCTGTTGATCTATTATTGTGTTCTATCATCATTTTACTTTCATGTTTATGTGATTGCTATTTTGTATCAGGCCTAAGAAAGATTGAAGTAAAATTGCATCAAGCATAGAACACCATGGTTATCTAAATTTAACAGCTGCAGAAAGCCTAGTTCTCCTTCGCACATGTGAAAGAGAAATAGCCCAAACAAAAGTCTACTTCGTCCTCTTCTTTCTTCCTTAGAATGGGTGATGGATGAATTTGCTTTGAGGAGGTTGAGTTTCCTCCTTTATATAAGCTCTTCAAGGTGGACGTGGCTCTTCCTTTTAGGCTGACTTGCCAGCTGCGAGACTGACTTGGTCTTGGAAGGTATTTTGACACTTTTAAAGACAAAAATAATTTTCTTTACATGTTGCAATGTGGCCAATGGGGTCTTCATCTTATGACAGTGACTCTTTTGACTTCTTGACATAGGACAAACCCTAGAAGCACTCAATGGGTGCCTGAGCTATAAAATAAAGGTCGTGGAGCATGAAACCGATGCTCCAAAAATAATAATAATAATTTTCTTTCATTTTACAATATACAAGAATCAAAATTACATTTCATATTTATGAAGACCGAATCTAGTTGCACATTTTTCAGCATTGTTAAAGTGTGATAAGTGGAATTGTACAACCTTTCAACGAGGTGTAACCATTGAACCCACTTATTTTGTTTGTCTATTGCACAACAGCGAAGGTAAGCTTCTAAAATTTATTGACAATTTCTATTTGACCATTTGTTTGAGGATGATAAGCTGAACTCATGTTGAGGTATGCTCCGATTTGTTTGAAAAATTCCCTCCAAAAATTCCCTTGAAATTTGGTGTCTCTATTGCTAGCAATGAATTTTGGGAATCGATGTAATTTGTAGACATTTTTGCAAAATATCTCAATGATTTGTTTTGCAAAGTCTGATTTCTTTATTGCCATGAACTTTGCATGCTTGGTGAACTTGTCGACTACTATGAGGATTTTTTCTTTTCCATCTGACACGGGTAGCCCTTCAATAAAGTCCATCGATATTTCTTCCAACTTTTGGTTTGGGATATTTAGGGGATGAAGCAGTCTGGGGGTCATAATGTTTCATTTTTATTTCTTTGGCATTGATAACACTCTACTACACATTTTTGAATATCATTATTCCAACCTTTCCAAAAAACACTTGGTGCACATTATAGTTGGTTTTAAAGAAACCCACATGTCGTGCTGCTAGCTAATCATGGGCTTCCTTGAGAAATTTGGACTTAAGTTTTGAATTTGGGTTTAGGTAAATTCTTTCTTTATACCAAAGAATATCGTTTTTCCATTTTGAATTTTGAACTGTGTGCTTATTCATCTAAAATTGTTCATCCTTTCTCTCTATATCCCTGTGACAATTGCTTCATGTCATAATCCTAGAGGATCTAAGCTACCACTGTTGAAGGTAGAAGCAATATGGCATATATATGTGTGTGTGTGTGTGTGTGTGTTCATCCCTCCTCTGTATATCTCTGTGACAATTGCATCATGTCATAACCCTGGAGCATTCGAGCTATTGTTGTTGAAGGTAGAAGCAATATGGCATATATATATATAGCTCAAGTTTCGAAGTTATGGATATCAAAATTAAGATATCCAGAGGTGTGTACAATCACCTTCTGCAATTTCATTTTGGATCATTCGAAAAAGGGTGTGATTCTAGTCTTAGTTGTCACTAGTTGGAGATCATAATTAAGCTCAACTGTCTACTTGTTCTCTAATGAAGTCTTTTGATATTAGGCCAAGACCTAGTTCTTTCTTTGAGAACCAAAAGCCATAGCAATGACTAATTGTGGTAATTTGGGACCTAGAATTTTGGAAGGTGACCTCTGTATGGTGAAAAGTCATATCTCATAAAGATTGATCTTAGGGTAGTAGTCCTCTGATCTTCTCAAGCTCCTAAGGGATGGTGCATATAATGACTTTGAAGGTTCTTGATTTTCAAGGTCTGGTGTAGCAAGGGCTTAGGTCATCACTCTGAGGATCAAAGTTTGTGCTATGTTGAGGGTATTGATTTGCTTATTGAGATTTCCTGATGATGGCTGAGTAAAGTTGCACAATACAATTATGCTTTCTAGTAAAGTCAAAATATGACACATATAAATAATTATGATAGTGTTGCCATTGGGTTTGACATAATGTTAAAGGTTCTAATTATGAAGGAACCATGATTCATACGTAACACTATGTAATACTAGTTTTGAATAAATCGTTGGAATTATGGAGTGATTACGTATGTTTAAAAGAAGTCCTACCTCCTAGAAATAAGGTTGATTTGCAGGTTAGGTTCAAGAAGACTGAAGATCAAGAGGGAGCTGTCATAAGCTCAAAAGATAAGTATCTTATGTTCTACATTCTATTTTTTAAATCATTACTAATGATGTGAACTTTTTGATGAAGACAAGGACTCCTTGTTGATGATGTGGACTCGTTGATAATGATGTGGATTTATTGAAGATGTGGACTCATGATGATATAGACTTTTTGATGATGTGGATGTGAACTTTTTATCGATGTTGTTGTAAACTCCTAGAAGATGTGGATGATAGACTCCTTGATGATGTGAACTCATTGATGTTGATATGGACTTCTTGATGATGTGGATGATGATATGAACTCTTTGAGGATGTTGATGTGATATCCTTAATGATTGATGATGCGTTCTCTTATGATGTTGACGATGTGCACTCCTTGTTGATGATGATAAGTACTCGTTGCTGATAATGATGTATGACTCATTCATGACGTGGATGATGTGATTGGACTTCTTGATGGTGACTTGAACTTCTTGATGCTTACTCTTTGATGATGATGCAGAATCGTTGATGATAATAATGTGGACTCGTTGTTGAGATGTTCTCATTGATGACATGGACTCATTGATGATGTTGATGATGATAATGTGGACTTGTTGATGACATGGACTCGTTAATTATAAATTGGACTAGACTCCTTGATGATGATGATGTGGACTCGTTGATGATATTGATGATAATGATTTTGACTTGATGATGCTAGAAAATTAGAAAGGTAGAAATAATTTCTTGTTCTTGATAATTTGCTTGTGAAGTTCCTTTATTCTTATTAGGTTTTTATTATATTCTTTTCTTTTAGTTCATCAAGCAATTACCAAAGCAATAACACATAGATCAAGGACACCAGATATAGGTGGACAACTAGCACAAAACCCCACTCTAGGGGAAAACCCAGTTAGTAATTCTTTCTTCAATAGTTTTCTTGAGATAATCCAAGACTCTAGACCTTGACTGACACTTCCTCCACACCAAGTCATCCTTCTTCTTGATCCTATTTTCGACTTGACAACATCAACAACAACAACAACAACAACACTTTCTTGGACCCAGAGACTTGGATCTTGCTTTAGAGACTTCGATCTTGGTTGAAAGACTTCGATCTTGACTTAGAAACTTCGATTGTGACCCAATACACCTTCTTGAGGCAGTGACTCCCAACAACAACAATTTCGACCTATACTTGTCTTGTCCCCGACATCAAGCAACAACTGGAAATTCTATCAAAAGAGAAACTTCGATCTTCCAAATTAGGGCATGAGAGAGAGATAGTTGCACCAAAATTTCGATTTTCCTTTCTTCTATCACCTTGATCAAACTCACACTTCTTTTGCCTTCTTCCTTCACTTCGCACTTTTTCTGGCTTCCAGATAGGTATCGAATTTGCTTGAGATGATCTCCACCAAATGAATTCGAACAACTTCTTTTGTAGCCTTTAGATGAAGTCGAATAACCTTCCTTGAGGCCGAGTTGATCAACTTGAAGCTGACTTGGTGTGGAGGTAGCCTTTAGATGAAGTCGAATAACCTTCCTTGAGGCCGAGTTGATCAACTTGAAGCTGACTTGGTGTGGAGGTGACAAATTAGAGTCATGGCCACCAATTCTAATTCTCTGAATTTCACCTTATTTGAATCACTGAAGTCTCTTGCAGGCTTCTTTACTTTTCCACTTACCACATCTAATACTTAGTTCTTTTCAAGAATGAGGTCAATCCTCTTCTTCCAAGGCCTGTAGTTTGATGCTCCTTCCAGCTTGTTCTCTCCCTTAATTGAGTTAGACATTTTCCTTGAAGATAATGAACTTCTTTTCTCAAAGAATTTCCTTTTATGATTCCTTGATCGACTCCTTGAAAATGCCTTTTTATTTTTCTTCACCAAAGCTCTGATACCATGTTAGAAAATCAGAAAGGAAGAAATATTTTCTTGTTCTTGATAATTTACTTGTGAAGTTCTTGTATTCTTATTAGTTCTTATTATATTTTTTTCTTTTAGTTCATCAAGCAATTACCAAAGTAATAACACATAGATCAAGGACACCAGATATAGGCAGATAGCCAGGGAAAAACCCCAATCTAGGGGAAAACCCATTCAGTAATTCTTCCTTCAATAGTTTTCCTGAGATAATCCAAGACTCTAGACCTTGACTTACACTTCTGCGACACCAAGTCAGCCTTCTTCTTGATCCTATTTTTGACCTGACAACAACAACAACACTTTCTTGGACCCATAAACTTCGATCTTGCTTTAAAGTATTCAATCTTGGCTGAAAGACTTCGATCTTGACTTGGAAACTTCGATTTTGACCCCATACACCTTCTTGAGGAAACAACTCCCAAGAACAACAATTTCGACCTATACTTGTCTTGTCCCCGTCATCAAGCAGTGATTGGCAGCGACATCAAAAGAGAAACTTCAATCTTCCAAATTAGGGCATGAGAGAGAGAGATAGTTGCACCAAAATTTCGATTTTCCTTTCTTCTATCACCATGACAAAACTCACACTTCTTTGGCCTTCTTCTTTCACTTCACACATTTTTCGGCTTCCAGATAGATATTGAACTTGCTTGAGATGATCTCCACCAAATGAATTCAAACTGCTTGTTTTATAGCCTTTAGATGAGGTTGAATAGCCTTCCTTGAGGGCGACTTGATCAACTTGAAGCCGACTTGATGTGGAAGTGACATAAATCATATTTGACTCAATACTAAACCTTTTTACATGATTCAAAAGCCCAAGAAGGGTCTCTTTAAGTGTACAATGACTCTATAAACTCAGAATAAATCCTAGACGTCCTCAATGGGGACTTTGACCTAAAACATAATGACCCAAGCATGAAACCCATGCTTTAATAAGTAATTGTAATAATAATAGAAAATATTTTTCTTTATTCTTTTTACAAGTACATTACAAAATTGTAAATTTTTGTAGATGTTCTATGCTTGATGCAACTTTACTTTTATAACAGCAATCACATAAACAGTTAAGTAAAAGTGCTGATAGAACATACCTGTGGATCTATAGAAGACAAACTAGAAACAGGAGAATGTGTTGGTGCGTTACGACGGTCAGCAGGATGCTTCAACCAGCGAAGTATTCTTGGTCGGCCAACCCAGAATGTGTCACAACAGTCCTCAAATCAATCATCTAGTCAACTCAAAGTCAACCCCAGAAAAGTCAACGCAATCCAGAAAAAGTCAACCCAGGGTAGCAACAATAAAGTCAACGCAGCTCCAACTTTGGTCAACCTTTTGACCTCGATTTTTGTGCCAATGAGTACGGCCTTCAAAAATTGAACTCTCCACAAAATTTCAGCCAATTCGGACCATGCATTGACAAAAGTCAACGTTGGTCAAACTTGCCCAGAAACCCTAACTGTAGAAAATTTCGTCCAGAAACCCTAATTGCAGAAATTTCGTCCTTTTCCCAGCTGCAGCTACTACGTCCTTTTTCCACGTGAGAACTGCTTCTTAGATGCTCGTATCCAATGAGAAGTGTGTGGATGAGATGAGTGAAAAGCTCTCCAACGTTGACTGTATTTATATCCATCATTGAGATGTGTGACACATCTGTTGGGGGTGTAAAACCTTAAGGCCGACCTGCACTTAAATTTATTATAAATAATAAATTCAAAATAAATGTTCTGCTCATCAGATTAAAATCAATTTTATATCGATTTTACACCTCTCCGAAAGAGGAATCCAATACAAATATTGGAATCTTATCACAAGATGGAGTTTGGACCTAGTTGTCCAAATTTAACGAAAATACATTAATGAAGACTGAACCTAGTTACATTCCTCCATAGATGATGATATGGAATCCTTCATAATATAGATGACATGTTCTACTTATGTGGACTCTTTGGTGATATGGACAAGATTACATGATGATGATGCAGATATGGACTCGATGATTATGTCGATTCCTTGATGATGATGATGATTTGTTGATGATGAGAACTACTTAATGATGATGTGGATTCCTTGATGACATTGACTTCTTGATGCTGTGGACTTCTTAATGATGTAAACTCTTTGACGATGGTATGGACTACTTGATGTGATCAAATTGACTCGATCAGAGAAGGCTACGATCAAGAGGGAGTTGACACACTCTCAAGAGATAAGAATTATCTAGATTTTTTCTATTGATTATTTCATTATGAGTCTCTTGGCTTACTTGGTTGCTCTTGTTCTTCAATAGTAGCCTCATGAGGATTGCAGGTACATAATGAAGACTGCCAAGGTGTGGCAAATCGTTGGAAATGATGGAAGAACAATATGACAAGCAGACTCATGATTGGATGAACTCTATACTTAGAAGGGGTAGACAAGATCAACCTGATTGAAGCACGTTCCTGATCTATGAAGGTGGCTAGAAGCTTTGAAGACCAATGTTGATCTAGATATGCTAAAGATAAGCCCATGATTTTTTTGCTATGTAGAGGACTTCCGTGTAAGAGGGAGTTGCTTTTGAGGCATGAGCTTGGTCACTAGTGATATCTTTGGTACAATGGATTGCAAGTCCATCGAGATCTCCCTGATGGATGATTTGAAGATGCTACAAGACTTTGATGATTGACTTGGTTGATTCACTGATTGGTCCGTTGATCTATTTCATGAAGTCTATGATTATCTGCTGGATTAGTTTATGGTCTGCTGGATTCGACTATGTTTTGCTAGATTCTACTATGGTTGTTGATGCCTGCTTCTATGAGAAGCCACTTATTATCTGCTTGATTCAACTATGGATACTAACATGCACCTTTGTGAGAACCCACTGCTAAGTTCTACTATTGCCTGTTGATAGCTGCTGATGTTTGCTTCCAAGAGAAGCGCTGGCTGAAGCTGAATGAACAACTAAATGCTATTGTGTTTGATAAAGAATTGAGATCCACCATGGCTACATTTCTGATGTTGAATTGGTTAATGATGTTTATATGAAGAAACTGGAATGATTGAGAATCCCCTTGAAGAGGGACCATTGATTACATAACGTCATATTATGGACCATCTCTTGTACGCTGTGTGCCATGAGACCTTGTGGTCCGGGAGATGTATTGTTGATTCCTCTTGTAGGCTGTGTGCCTTGAGACCTTGTGGTCTGGGTGATGTATTGTTGATTCCTCCTGTAGGTTGTGTGCTGTGAGACCTTGTGGTCCAGGAGATGTATTGTTTATTTTTCCTATAGGCTCTGTGCCATGAGACCTTGTGGTCTGAGAGATGTATTGTTGATTCCTCCTGTAGGCTATGTGTCGTGAGACCTTGTGGTATGGGAGATGTATTGTTGGTTCCTCCCTTAGGTTGTGTGCTGTGAGACCTCTTGGTCTGGGAGATGATTTGAGATGGATGCTATGTATCTTTCCTTATGATGAGACTGATGATCTCTTCCTTAGGCTGTGGGTTGTGAGACCTATAATTGGTCGGAAAGATTGATCTTGAGAGACAAAAATGAAAAAGTACCTCCCTGGCTATGGGGAATGTTGGAAAATATGGCAGCCATGGTTGGTATTTTCATTTGGAAAAATGAATGTAAATTTGGATTTTTTAAAATTTACCTCCAAATTTATTAGGTTGGCTAGGGCCCTAAGAGGCACCCATTCGACCCCCACTTAGAGGCTATACAAAGAAGATAATTTCTCCTCATTTGGACATATCAATTTGGTCTCATGTATCTCTAATCCAACAAAATTACAGGAGCGCTGAAATTTGAGGAGGTGACCGAAATTTCTGGAGGAGGCTAAAATTCTAGGGAGGACTGAAATTTGAGGGACATGGACTTTGACATGCCACTTCATCATGATTATTGGTTACTGATTTGGTTATTATTTTGCTATTTATTATTTATAATGTATTGATGAATCTGGAAACTCTCTCTCTCATAAGGAAGAAATTTTCTAGGTTTCCCCCTTGTGGGTTTTGCTGTGGCCCTGTGCCTAATTTTTTGTGTCTCATCTCTTTTGTTTCATGGTTATTTTATTGCTCTTTCATTTTTATTAGTTGATGTTTTTCTTCTGCATAACTGTCAAAATGATATTGAATTTAATGCTATACACAAGTAATGTTTAATTGATCATTGAAGTGTTGATATTTTGAGTGTTGGGGTAGCTTCAGATGTGTTCTAGCTCCCAAACTTTGTGGAGGGATTAGAGTTCATGGGATCTCCCAAGACCCAGAAAGGGATTTGAGAAATTCCACCTGGTTTAAGAGAAAATTAATTAATTAATATTTTTAATTAAGGGCCCTAAGTCTAACTTAGGAAAATTAAAATATTAAAGGTAATTAATTTAAACATGTGATGGAAATGACTTAAATCACATGGATCAAGCTTTCTTTTAATCTTAGCTGTCGAAACAAGATTAGATCATGTTTGTTGGTTTCCCAACAAGAAAAGTATAAAGGAAAGGCTTGGGGTCAGTTGGAGAACGCACACGGAGGTAGAGCACTGAGACTAAGCTGGAATTCTAGAGCGTGGTTTGCTAAGAATTTCCAGAAGTGTTTCAGCTGTAGCAAGGGCTAGTATTGGCTAAGGGGATGATTGATCCAGGTGGATATTGGTGGCCACCCACCTATTCCACTTATTTTCATTGTCTTTCTCTTTTTCGGTTCAGTAGCACTAGACAATTGATTTTCGGGTCTGAACCAGGAACGTTTGGAGACCCCTACTTGACATTTTTGGGTAAAAATTCGTCTGACCATTTTGTAGTCCTCGGATAGAGCTTTCTAATGATGTATCATATGCGTCAAACGGAGATAGTATGCCAAAGTTACGTCCCTGGGAAGTTGAAGCACCAATTTACCCAAACGGGGGCCCATAGTTTTGGCGCTTCATCTCCTAGGGTTAGGTTT
Source organism: Pinus albicaulis (assembly GCA_034641835.2). NCBI lineage: Eukaryota > Viridiplantae > Streptophyta > Pinopsida > Pinales > Pinaceae > Pinus > Pinus albicaulis. Next base: position 859,306,460 of record CM076582.1, read on the forward strand.
TTGGGATGTTTAGGGTTCTCCATTGTTTCTCAATAATAAATAGGCCCTCGCGCCTCATTGTAAAGTAGTTCAGAGGCCTGTAGCCGCCACATCTCTTCTCAGAGATAGCTACTAGTGCCCTAGCTAGTTTTATTTCCATTCTGTCTGTAAGCAAATTTCAGTTCTTTGATATTAATGAAATGAAGTGTTATTTCCGCTGCATCTCTATCTTTATGGTTATGTGTTATTCTGTTGCGTTCCTGCATAAATCCGGATCAGTGGTATCAGAGCGGTCTGCTTTTTCTCGATTCTTCTTTGCATGTCCCCAACGAGGTCGGGGTATAAGGAGCTAGGGCTTGATCTGGTGGAACCTTTGCAAGATCAGCCTCGCAAACCTCGACGGACGCCCATGGGAGACGAAAAGAAAGATGAGGGAGCAGGAGATCCTATCAAAATATTGCTCGAGGAGGCCCTCGAAAAACAAAGGAACGCGATGATGGATAGCTTTGCTCGGATCCTTCAACGGCTGCCCACCGGCGGCGCATCTGCATCCAGTAGCCACTCTGGAGTTGCGACTCCCTTTAAGGTACAAGTAAATTTTGACATTCCCATATTTGAGGTTCAAATAGACGCAGATGCCGTAGATAGATGGTTGAATCTATTAGAAGGATATTTCTCTGTTCATGACTTTTCAGACCGGGAGAAGATTATTTTTGCACTCCTCAAAGCTACCCCCCATGTTAAGGACTGGTGGGAAACCTACTGTGAGAACAAGGACCAGACAGAACCCTCTCTGTTCTCGGCGGTACCAACTTGGAATTCTTTCCGAGACGCCGTCAAGGAACAGTACTATCCCGTGGGGAGCTATGAGGACAAGTACATACAATGGACCACTCTGCGACAACAAAGGGATCAAGATGTGCACGAGCTGACGAATCTGTTCCATACCCTGCGCACAAAGTTGGGTATCAAAGATTCAGAGAAACATTTGGTGTTAAAGTATCGCAGCTGTCTGCACAGATACATTCAGGAGGAAATGGAGTTCCTCGACATCTCCTCGCTTGGTACGGCATACCGGTATGCTGCCAAGATTGAGCAGAAATTCAAGCAGAAGAAGCGAGACTTTGGATCTGCGAATCAAAAGCAAGGGAAAGGTGCTTCCAAACCATAGAACAAAGGACCGAGCCAAGGCATGGCGGCTAAAGACAACTCATCGAAGCCACAAGAAAAGAACAGCACCGCAAAGCCAAAGAAGGACACGGGAAAGTGGTGTGAGTTCCATAAGAGCTCCACTCACAACACAAGTGAGTGTCGGGCCAAGCAGTCGCTAGTGGCCGAGATGAGGGCTTCTGAGTCGGATGCATGCTCCGACTCCGAATCAGAACCTGAAAAGGGGAATGAAAAAGGGAAACAGATTATTGATGCGGAGCCCAACGCCACTGTTGCCACTACAAAGGTCCAGAAGGAGGAACCGGAAGATCCAGAGGAGGAGGAACATCTCTTCCACTCCAAGATGTGGGTAAAGGGCTCCCCTGTACAGTTCATTGTCGACAATGGGAGCCAAAAGAATCTCATTTCAGCAGACGCCGTGAAGCGGTTGGGCTTGCCGACCACAGCTCACCCACATCCATACACCATCGGGTGGCTTCACCAAGGACGAGATCTCCGCGTCAGCCAGCGGTGCCGCCTTCCCTATAGCATCAAGCCCTTCACGGATGAGGTATTATGTGACGTTGCTCCTATTGATGTTTCTGATGTATTATTAGGACAACCATACTTGTGGAAGCGTCATGCTGCGTATGAGTCTCGACCTCGTGCTGTTATTATTACTTTGGGAAATAAGTTGTACAGGATACCAGAGGTACCACCTCCTACGACTATCTCTTTGGTTACTGCAAAACAATGTAGTAAGCTCATTTCCCAAACCAGGAAATTCGTTTTCCTGATGATCCGCCCCCGGGGCAAGAAGAAGACTGTGGCCACGACCTCCAGACAGGGCCCCTCTGCACGACAACAACAAATGGATAAGGTCGTGGAGGAGTACGGGGACATCTTCACCTCACCCACAGGGGTTCCTCTGCACTGCCAGGTCAAGCACCCGATTGATCTGACCCCAGGTGCGCCGCTACACAATGGACCGATCTATCGACGCTCTGTTCTGGAAAATGATGAAATCAAGAGGCAGATTCAGGAGCTGTTGCAGAAAGGTCACATCAGACCAAGTTCATCACCATGTGGGAGCCCGATCGTGTTGGTACAAAAAAAGGATGGGACGTGGAGACTCTGTATTGACTATCGGGCGCTGAACAAGATTACTGTCCGGAATAGGTACCCAATCCCACGGATTGATGACCTTCTGGACCAACTCCCAGGTGCAAAATATTTCAGTAAGATCGACCTGAAGTCTGGGTATCACCAGGTACCAATTGAACCCTCTGATGTGTGGAAGACTGCCTTCAAAGCTAAGGAAGGCCTTTTTGAATGGCTGGTCATGCCTTTCGGGTTAACGAATGCTCCCGCAACCTTCATGAGGATGATGGACGACATCTTGCGGCCATTCACCAGCTCATTCGTAGTGGTGTACTTGGATGACATTCTGATCTTCAGCAAGACTTGGGAAGAGCACCTTCATCACATCCGACAAGTCCTCCAAACACTGCGGCAACACAATTTGTGTGCCAATTTGGAGAAGTGCACGTTTGGCATGACCCGGGTTCAATATCTGGGATACATTATTGATGAAAGGGGGGTGCATGTGGATCCAGCCAAGATCCAAGTCATTCGGGATTGGCCAGCCCCGACTACTATAACAGAGCTTCGCAGCTTTCTGGGTCTTGCTAATTTCTATCGTAGATTCGTGTTGGGATTCTCTCATATCACTTGGCCCTTGAGTCGAGTCACCAAAGGAGGAGCGAGAGCAAAATTATTTTGGTCGGAACCTCAACAGAAGGCATTCAAAGAATTGAAAAATCGCCTCTGTTCTGCCCCAGTGCTCACCTTACCAGACTTGCAGCAGCCATTTGAGATCGAGACGGATGCCTCTGACTATGCTATTGGGGCAGTTCTTACTCAACAGGGACATCCAGTGGCATATCACAGTGAGACATTGTCTGAGACAGTTCGCAAGTATCCCACCTATGACAAAGAAACGTATTCCATTGTGCAAGCCTGTCGACAATGGAAACATTACATTTTGGGGAAGGAAACAATCATCCACACAGACCACCGGCCCCTGCAGTTCATACAGACACAAGGGAAGTTGCAGAATGATCGCCATCAGAAGTGGTCCACATATCTGCAACAGTTTCAATTGAACATCAAGTACAAGAAGGGTAGCACCAATAATGTTGCAGACTGCCTCAGCCGACCACCGATCGTGGCGCTCACCACCGTGCTCAACTCTTGTGGGCACGAGACTTCTGATTAGCCGCTTCTCTATGAGAGTGACCCAGAATTCGGCCACACTTACAAGGCACTCTTGGGGGGCACGCAAGTTCCAAATTTTCACCTCCAAGATGCACTTTTATGTCACCTGGGACACCTTTGTGTTCCTTCAAGCGAGCGTCCCAAGATGATATGGGAAGCACACTACAGTCGAGTCGCTGGGCATTTCGGGGTCGAGAAAACAGTAGCAATACTACAGAAGTATTTCTATTGGCCGAACCTTCGAAGGGATGTCGAGAAGCACATCAGATCCTGCACTGCTTGTGCCATTGCCAAACCGACCATCAAGAAGCAAGGCCTATATACTCCACTACCTACCCCTAGTCGACCGTGGGAATCCATCTCCATGGATTACATGTCGGGCCTGCCCTCTACTAAGAATGGCAATGACTGTGTTTTCGTGGTCGTTGATAGATTCTCGAAGATGGCCATTATGGCGGCCTGTAAGAAGAATATCACAGCAGAAGCTACTGCTAAACTCTTCTTTGAACGAGTATGGGTTCACTTTGGGATCCCACAGTCTATCATATCAGATCAAGATAGCAGGTTCCTCAACACATTTTGGTCCAGCCTTTGGTCAATGATGGACACAAAGCTCACCAAGTCCACAGCTTTCCATCCCCAAACAGATGGCCAGACAGAGGTCGTCAACAGAATGATTGTACACATTCTGCGCATGTACAATTCAAAGCATCGCACTTTAGCCCGGGGAAGGCCTCCTTATGTACTATCAGACCTGTTTAGACTCTCCACAGGTTCAATTGGCCATAGCCCCTTCGGGTGGGCTTGGGATCTCATTCATCCGGCCACTATGTCCATTATTAGCCATGCCGTTGAGTAACTCAGGCCGATTATTTGTACGTCCGTTGCAGTTAAACCAATAGTGGTGTTTATAGAGCGCATGCCAGATCTGATTAACGGAGTTCATGATATTTACCCAGAAACTAATGCGTGCAAGCCAACGCCATGATGTGCCGGGTGCCACACAACTTCCGGGTGGTTACGATAAGAAGTATGGGCATTTGCGAAGGAGCGCCTCACTGGACCCCACCTCAAGCTTGCTTGGCCTACAAAGATACGGGCACGTACACCATCACCCAGGAAATTTGTAAGGAACAATGCTTTGAGCTTAGTATTCCACAATTCTTGACCTTTTGATCTTCGATGTGGATCGCCTTCGTCTTACTTCCCACCTCTTGGACACATCATACATTGCGGAACAACTCACACCAACATAATTAAACCCAGACTGCATGGAACAGGCCATCACAGATTGTATCAGGGACATGAAAATAAAGATCACTTGCCGACAGAACATCCAACTGTATCGGGTTGTCAAAGCTGGCCAACTCCTGCACCAAGGCAAGTGGTTCACCAGGGACCAAGTTCAGCAGAAGTTTCCTCATCTTATGGAGGAACTCAATGAAATGGGGACCATTTCTTCCTCAGGGGGGAGGAATGATCTAGGTGGATATTGGTGGCCACCCACCTGTTCATGGCCCCCTATTATCTCTGGATTTTTCAGTTTAATAACTTATTATTTTTAGTAGTTTTTGGATCAGACGGAGCCGTTTGAGGCCCTAAACGACGTTTTTTAGATAAAATTCGTCTGGCAATTTGTAGTCCTCGGATAGAGCTTTCTAATGATCTATCATGTGCGTCAAACGGAGATAGTATGCCAAAGTTACGTCCCTGGGAAGTTGAAACACCAATTTACCCAAACGGGGCCCATAGTTTTGGCGCTTCATCTCCTAGGGTTAGGTTTTTGGGACGTTTAGGGTTCTCCATTGTTTTTCAATAATAAATAGGCCCTCGTAGAGTCAGCAAGAGGTAGAGAAGCAGCAATCAGAGCAGCGCAGAGGGGGCATCAGCTACGCAACAGTTAGGAAACAACTACGCAGCGTAGAGGGCTTTAGTGCTACGCATGCCCAGAAAGGGCAACACAGAGGCAATAGGAGGCCATCAAGGCTTATGCAGGCCCAGCTAGGGCAGCGCAGGGACTGCGTCACCCAGTCTGGGGTTACACATGCCTGTCCTGAGCAGCGCATGGGCACCAGCAGGCTAGCAGAGTTGACATAGAGGGCTTTAGAGCAGCGCTGGGGTTTCTGAGGACAGAAAGAGGTTGAGTTCTGTCAATCTCGTTCGAGAGTGTGAATCAGTCCAATTTTCCATCTCCAGAATAGAGGTATTGCTATAGATTTTTGTATTTCTCTATCGGGTTAACCAGTAAGGTGCCCAGATTTGCTGTACTTAGAATCTACTTAATAATATAAACCCTCCAACAACAAGAAGACCGGTTTTCCGGCATTAGGTTTTTCCCGGGACAGTTGTCTAGAAAATCTTGTGTGTCACTTTGTCTATGTTCATGTATTCATTTTAGATCTGTATCTGTGAAGAGTGTTTATGAGTTTACTTCGATGTTAATGCTGAAACTTCAGATTAATAACTTGATTAAGTAGGAGAAGTATAACCATATTTAACAGTAGGGTTTCTGCATAAGTAATATTCAGAAATTTTCATATGAAGTAGTTATCAAGTGAAGAAAAACTTAATTCTAGCTGGTGTCCTAGAATATCAACAGGAACTCATCCTACCCTCACTCTCCTTAATCAGTCTCTCCAACTCTGGGTCCTCAAGCCAACCTCTTGCTCCACTACACCAAGGCTAATCATCTTGAACCTCATCGCGGATTGTAGATTATATTATTTTGGCCCCATCATCACCAACATCAAAGTGATCGTTAATCGACTCACCTTCATCATATATGTCAACAAAATCAACATAGATATCGAAGTCTTAGCATCAACCATCTCAGAGCTCCAAGCAAGATTCAAAATCCTCTTTGCCACATCAGTCATCATCTTTGTATATTATAGAAAAGTAGAATCCACATGATCCATCCTCCTCACAATCTCATCTATATGCTGCCTCTCCTCCACATGAATGAATATCATCCTCGCATCACCATCTAAAATGGCCTACACAGTCGGAGCAATCACAGGCTCCTCTCTGGAAATAATGAACAATTGCTCTAAATGTGGTATATGCACAACACTCTCCAATGAGAAAATCCTGTCCCGATACAACAACATTGTCATCCAACTGGGTAATGGTGATGTCAAGCTTCTAACTCCATCATTTGATCTTCACTAGAACATCTCTGATGATCCCAATGACTCTCCTATCCTCAAAATTCACTACCTTGAAATCAACTGATTCTTGCTTCGATCATGCTTTGGAGTAGCCTCTTTTGATGAAGCTGCACCCAAAACCTGCATCACACCCATAGAGGGCTACTCTGCCTGTTGCTACATAGATACATTATGCTTCGACGGACAATTCTCTGCCATATGATCTTCTCCACATAACTAACATGAAAGAGACTTCTTCTCCTCCAAACTGCTCTGCTTCGGTCCATATTCCCTTGAAGACTTCCCTCTTCATTTGCCTGCCTTCTTTTTTCCTTTATCACCACCATGATCTTTCCATTCGATCTTCCCATTTGCACAATTATCAAAGAGGTTATCAATTGCAGCGATAACTTCTACAATTGTCTAAACATTCTGCCTTTTCGCTTCTATTTGTGCCCATGGCTACAATCTGGCCATGAAGTTAAACAGTCTGTGTCCATCCGACATATCCTTGATCTCCAACACGCGACCCAAATAGTCACGTTTGTAGCTCTGTATGCTACCAGTTTGCCTCAAACTCCTCAATTTACTCCTAGCATTCCAAGTATGATCTCTCTACCCAAACTGCATAAACAAGGCTTGCTTCATCTCTACCCATATATTGATGTCATCTTGGATGTGACCAACAACAATCTCCTCTGCCCTAGTCCTCCACCACACCGTTGTATTCCCTGTCAAATATGTAGCAAGAACTCTCACCTTGTCCTCCTCTAGGTATGTACCTAGCTATCTAGGATACTGCTCCACATCCCAACATAAATTTCCAATCACCTTTGCACATCTAGTATCGTCTTACATCTCTGGTTCCTTTGCCTTGACCTTTACTGAAGCACCAAATGAACCTTGTCCAACTAATTTCTTAAACTTCCAACACTCAACTCCAATACCAACTCTCGGTTGGTGAAGAGCACCAAACTGTTGTCAACCTGCTTCAACCTTGATACCACTTGTCACACCCCTAGAGTGTACACTCGCGGTAAGGAGCATTGAGTCCTCTAAATGTGTGGCACTGGTATGATTTATCAATATGGTTGTGACCAACTTACGACTACTACTTCTAGACTACGCTTCTAGCACTTATACTTCTTATTCATGTGTGAGATTTATTATGTGAGCAAAATTAACATTCAATCTTCAAACACAAGTATAATGCCCAAACAAACATCCACATCCAACATTCATCACAAATGTTGCAATAATGTCATAACACAAATCTTGCAATATGAAAAATGCAACACATATGAAAAACTTCCTTTACATTGCAAGTCTTGAATTTGTACAAAGGATTGGCCCACAACTTAATCACAGTTACATACCCAAAACCTAGCCCTTGGTTCACCTAGCCAAGTCCCACAAAAAACAACCGAAACACTTGTCTCCATCTCAAGTCTCCACTCACATGGTTCAATTATTTTGGGAAGTCTTGGCTCGGTTCGTTCTGTCTCAAGTTTGCACTCTTATGGTTCGATCATTCCGTCTCAAGTTCACTTCACACGGTTTGGTTGTTTTGTCTCGAGTTTGCACTTCGCAGTGTTTGATTTTTCAGTGTCAGGTCTACACTTCACCTATTTCAGTGGTTTCGTCTCAAGTTTATACTTTGCATGGTTTGGTCATTTCGTCTCAAGTATGCACTTTGCATGGTTCGATTATTCCTCGATTCACAGACTTTGCTGGAATGGCTCGACTTACCTCTATTGTAGGGATAGGGCGAGCCCTCACCTTCTTTCTACAAGACTTGTGCAGATCTACTCCTTCGTCCATCGACCTATTCTATTTTTTTTATGTTTTTGCCTGAAGTCCTCCTCTTCACTTTGTTCCATCGTTTATTAATATGGTACCATCATGCTAATTGGGCGAGCGTGTGGTTCCATCAAGCCGATGCTTCGTTTTGTTCGGTTGTGCAAGTAACCCCAGATTTGAGGTTGAGCCGATTCATTTTGTCGCACACAGTCTTGGGCTGACTTATACAGGGCACAACATTTCGTTTGGGTGCCTTCGTTCCAACTTAGGTGCCATGAGGCCACTTAGTGCGTGGTCGTGCCAACTCGAGTATCACTATATGGGCAGAGATGAAGGAAGCCTTGTACATGCAGTTTGGATTGAGAGATTAGACTTGGAATTCAAGGACTAAGTTGAGCAGTTTGAGGCAGATTGGTAGCATACAAAGCTTCATACATGAGCATTCGGGTCTCATGTTGGAGTTCAAGGATATGTTTGATGGAGACAAGTTGTTTAACTTCAAGGAAAGATTGCAACCATGGGCATAGACAAAACTAAGAAGGAAAATGGTTTAGACACTTGCATAAGCTATCGTCGTAGCATATAAGCTCTTGGATTTTTGTGCAAATGGGAAGACAAAGGGGAAAAATCAGGGTGGTGATAAAGGCAAGTAGAAGGCAAACAGAGGAAAAGGGAAGTCTTTGAAGGAAGATGGATCAAAATAGTGAAGTTTAGCGAAAGAGAAGAAGTTTCTTTAATGTTGGTTTTGTGGAGAAGATCATATGGTGAAGAATTTTCCATGAAAGGAGAAGGTATATGTGTTGCAACAGACAAAGAAGCCATATGTAGGAGTAATGCAAGTTTTGGGTGCAACTTCATCAAAAGAGGTTACTCCAAAGCATGATCGAAGCAGGAATCAGTTGAACTATGTGAGTATATGTGTAGCTGGGAGGCAACAAATTGCTTTGATAAATAGTGGTGCTTCTCATAAATTCTTGAAGGAGGATGTAGCGAGGAGATTGGGTATGCAGATTGTTCCAGTCCATATGTCATTCAAGACAATGAATTCTGAGGATAGGAGAATCATTGGGATGATTAGAGATGTTCCAGTGAAGTTCAGACGTTGGAATGGGAAGCTTGACTTCACCATTATTTAGTTGAATGACTGTGATGTTTTATTGGGACTGGAGTTTCTAATTTGAGAGAGGGTTGTGCATGTACCACATTTAGAGAAATTGTTCATTCTTTCAAGAGTAGAGCCTGTGATTGTTCTGATCGTGCAAGCCATTTTAGATGGTGATGTGAGGATGACAATCATTCATGTGGAGGAGACGCAACATGTTGATGAGATTGTGAGGAGGTTGGATCATGCAGATTCTATTGTTCTACAATAGATAGAGGTGATGATTTTGCAGTGAGAGTTTCAAGTCCTGCTAGAAGACTTGAGATGCTCGATGTTGAGACTTTGATATCCAAGTATGTTGATTTTGTTGACATATATGATGAGGAGGGTAAGTTGAGTAAGTTTCACCTTGATGTTGGCGATGATGGATCTAGAAGAATATCATCTGCAGTTGGAGATGAGGCTCAAGATGATGAGCCTTGGTGTATTGGAGTAGGAGGTTGGCCTGAGGGTGCAAAGTTGGAGGGATTAATTGAGGAGAGTGAGGATAGGATGAGTTCCTTTCCCCCTTTGTTGAGATACATGGCAAACAAGTATGGAGGTTCATTCCAGGAGTAAGAGGACCATTTCTAGGATTGATTAGCGCATGTTCGGTAGAGTTGGATACATCTTTAGGAGGCATAGTTGGAGTGTCGAGAAGTAGTCCCCAAGGCTACCCCACTTTATCTTCTTTGTGAGATTCTTGGAGATAGGCTCATTGTCAGTTGCTCAAGGTGACAAGGGTGATGAAATGTGGAGTGCATAGCATAGGTACTTCCTGATTACCAAATTTGAGATTTGAGATGATGTGAATGTGTGTAGATGTTCGAATGGCATGGACAGATGTGGTGGTGTTTGCGTGATGTTTGAGTTATGTGAGTTCTTGTGGAGTTTGCACTACGATCAGATTAGCTACTTGATTAGTTGATGACATGAGGGGATCCAACACATGACATTCTTACAGTTGCATTTGCAGAGTCATAGGGAGAGAGTTGAGTCGTGTCAGGAGATGAGCATTCTTCATACAATTGATGCAGTTGGGAGGTTGTTTGATGACCAATCTTCATGAGGATGTAGTACCTTTAGTGATGGATGGTTTGTTAGGGGAGTTTCCTTGTTGAAGACGACAACATTTCTTATTGTGGGAGGATGTCACGCCCTTGAACTTGAGAGCGCACACGAGCGACATGAGCTAGACAAGACGAGTTGTGAGGCGAGAGTGCCATCAGACATTTTGCGATTACTTTTGCGATGTTTTGGGTGTTGTGCCACGAGGAGACAAACAACACTTGAGAGTGAAATGCACTCACTTGAGACGATAGAGGTGGCACGAGAGGCGCCTAAGTCGGCTTAACGCATGCCCCTATCTTGGCGCCTGAGTTGGCATGACCACGCCTAGAGTGGCCCTGTGGTGCTTGAGTTGGAACAAATGTGTCTAAACGAAACAACATGTCGAGGCTGAACGAGCTCACCCTGGACGAGTTGGCCCATGATCATGTGTGACGAAATGTGTCGGCTGGACCTCAAATTTGGGGTTTCTTACACGACCAACCAGAATGAAGCATCGACCTGATGGAATTGCATGCTCGCTTAATTGGCACGATGGTGTCATATTTATAAGCGATGGAACGAAGATGAGAGGAGGGCTTTGGGAAAGAACATAAAACAATATAATAGGTCGAAGGATGAAGGAGTAGATCCACACGAGTCTTGAAGAATGAATGTGGTGAGGGCTCGCTCTATCCTTGCTGTCGAGGTGAGCCAAGCTGTGCCAATGAAGTCTATGACTCGAGGAACAACTGAACCGTACGAAGTCCAGACTTGAGATGAAACGGTTGAACCGTGCATAGTGCAGACTTGAGATAGAACGATCAAATCGCGCGAAGTGTAAACTTGAGATGGAAGGAACCTAGTTGAGACTGCCTAGAACGACCAAACCATGTGAGTGAAGACTTGAGACATGGACACGTCTTTGGATTGTTTTTTCTATGGGACTTGGTTGATTGGGTTTTTGGTATGTAATTGTGATTAGGTCGTGGGCCAATCCTTTGTACGAATTCAAGACTTGTAATAAAGGAAGTTCTGCATATGTGTTGTACTTATCATGTTGTGACATTATTGCAACATTTTTGATGAATGTTGGATGTGGATGTTTACTTGGGCATTATACTTGTGTTTTAAGATTGGATGTTAATTCCGCTAACATAATAAATCTCACACGTGAATAAGAAGTGTAAGTGCTAGAGGCGTAGTTCAGGAGTAGTATTTGTAAGTTGGTTGTGACCATTGCAATAAACCTTGTTGGTTCCACACATCCAGAGGACTCAACGCGCCTTAACTTGAGTGTATGCTCTGGGGTTGTGGCAGGTGGTATTAGAGCATGAAGAAGGAAGAGCAATTTGTTGAGTTTCTTGAGCATCTAAATGATCTCTCTCTCTGTATACCTTGCAAGTGACGCATCAGTCAACTTGAACTATGAAGCATGCATTCAAGTGCAAAAGACACTCACAAGTGGACTAAGAGAGAATTTAGATGACACCAGGAACATCATTAATATGCTAATTTTTCTGATTCCTATTTACAAAATGTACTCTACCCATCTACTTCACATCATACTCCAAGTTCCAACCTAGTATATTCCCTTACAACTCCTATGTCATGACATATTCAGTTACATATCAATCCATACATGATATTTCTCCATTGATGTTTATTTCCCTCACGTTAACTCACATGACATTTAATACACACCTAGGTTCCACATATGTCGTAAAACTTAACACTTTAGTGATCAAAATAGTTATTCTCCCCAACAATCCTAGATGATGAGTTTGAACTATTGCAAATTTTCTTAGCCCACTTGTGAGTGCTTTTTGCACTTGAATACATGCTTTATAGCCCAAGTTTATTGTTGCTTTACTTGTAAGGAGGATCTTTACTAATTTGTTGAGCATGGAAAGGGTCTCTCTCTCTCTCTAGATATATAAAGAGAGAGAGAGAGAGAGAGTAGGGCTTACAAGGAATAGCAAGTTAGGAGAGCATCCTAAAACGGTGAAAAATTCCCAAGGTTTTTGAGTAATGTGGTGAACCTGAAGTTGAGTATAAAGTTATGCTTGCTTATGGCTAGGGTACCTCTGAGAAGAGTGTAATAATCATAGGAAGGAAGTATATTATAAATACTTGTAGACCTCTTAATACCATTCAGAGTGTTGTCAAATTGGTTACAGAACTTATGGATCCATTATTTGCAAAAAGGGGTTTACCGCTTCTCGTGTTCTTGTGGGCTTCCCTATATTGCAAAAATTGATAGGTTGACATAAGAATAGTAAAAGGACATAGGGCATCGATTATCAACAATCATTTATGGTCCTTGGCTTTGGAGAGCATTCCAAGAAAGCTAGGGACCACATTGCATTGAGGATACTAATTTCTTAGCCAAGGAATATTACTTTTCAAAAGGCATGTTAGGGAGGCTATGGAAATTGTGAAGATAAACAAAATTCATGTCTCAGTAAGGGTGATGGCCATAAGTTGAGTAGGGTGTGGATACCCATTCTTCCAAACCATTTGAATGGCGCACCTAGGTAGGTTCTCGTTAGGTAGGACTCTTCATTTTTTTTTTTGGTAAGGTTTTGTGAATATTTATTGGGTCTTTGTCTTTAGTGCGTAACTGTGTTTCTTTCTCTTGATTATGTTCATGTTTTTGTTTACTTATTTGCTAGATTTCTTTTTGTAGGTTTTAGTTTGGCATTTAAATATCCTTCTATAGTTTTGTTTTCTCTTTTTTGGAATTTTATTTGTTTGTATGTTTCCTTGGCATGGTTTTATTTTGTTTTTTCTGTTTCAATGGATAGGTTTTTTTTGCATATTTTGATGACTTCCTGATTTTTTTTTATTTTTATTTTTTATAATATATATATTCTTCTTTGTTAGTATTATTTATTGTTCATGGTTTTGTTATGACTCCCCTTTTATTGTTTTCATTGTTTGGCTGGTAGGTGGTTATGTACTATATTTACTTGTAGTTGTTGTTGTCCGAGATAGTTCTCTTTGTAGTCTTATGGGTTGTGTTGGTTTTTCTAGATCTTACTAAGTCGTCCGTATTGAATAGGTTTAGCATTGGTCTTTGCTTTTTTACTTTATGAGGTATTTTGTAGTTTATTAGTTCCTTTTTAGTTTCATCTTTTTGGTAATAATGATTCCATCCTATTATTTCCTCAGGTTATTTTCAATTTTTTATCAGGGTGACCTTGTGCTGGGCTCTGTTTTTAGATATTTCTAGTTTTTTATTAATGTAAATTAGATATGGGTAAACTTACTTGTAGCATTCTTGCATCTTACCCTTTCTTTTGAATTCAGCATTCTGCATTCTTGGTCTATTTCTTTCTTTTTGTCCTGATGATGGATCTTAAACATCAGCCTTTTTTTCTGAAATACAGTGAATCCAAAAGTGAAAAACAACAAATTAACTAAATATTTTTGTAAATGAATTTATTTGTCTATATATAGCTTTAAATACCTCGCTCTGTGTTTAATCTTGTTATATAGATATTACCTATCTCATGGAGGTGAGGCGTGAGACAGTTACGGTTCAGGATGTTATGAACTTATATTAAAGTCAAAACACATTGTAATATGCCATGATCAATTAATCAAACCTTCAATATTTATCTGAATCTGTGCCTTCTACAAGGATGTTTCTATCTGTTTTCTATTCTGTTCCTTCAGGGATGTTACAAAGTCTGAATATCTTTATGTTTGTTATACCAAGTTATAACATTAATGTGAGAATCCATCGTTTGAGATGATTTTGAGTTTGGATGCTAGCTATTCTTTGAAACCATTTAAAGCACTCGAGTTTAATCCTCATGCTAACTGTTTGTATAAAAATTTCCACTCCTGTATCTAGATAAGATAAGTATATCAGTGTCCAACAAATGACAACCAAAGTAGATTCATGGGACTGCCGAGTGCAATGATACCAATACAAAGCTGGAGTACTAAAGAGTATCCTATATAAAGAACAAGAAGTAAAGTAAAAACATGAAGTCGATATGCGAAGACATGAGAAAAGCACAAATATATGGTTTAAGTGTGCATGTGTTATATGAAATTTGAATACGTTCCTACTCAAGGGCTAAGGGCATGTCATGATCAAGCGTTCTTGTGAAATGGTCACCCCATAACCCCTTAGCGTTTCAGTGAAGTTTTATGAATATTCCATTCCTCGATCAAGATAAAAATTCCCTCTAAGCTAGTGCCTTTAGACTGTCGCTGACATTCCACAATGCAATGGTTGATGTTATGGCTCCAGTCCTGTATCATAAACCTTGGGCACATATCAAATTTACTTTATGCTGTGAACATAACATAATGAAAGGATTGGACGCGCACATAAATGGACACAAGGTTCATCCATATTCAGTTGCACCATATTGTATTTCAGCTGTATTTGGCCATATTTTCGACTATATTCCTGTATTTCAACCATATTTGTTTTTTCTTAATGTGGTTATGTGTTGTATGTTCATTGTTATTGCATCTATATCCATGCATATACATGGTAACTATGGTTTAGAATGCATATTCATTCAATTTTTCATTTACTTTCCTGCAACGAGTATCAAATCCCATCTGAATTACTTACTTGATTCAACCATGGTGTAGGGACATACATATGTAACAGAAAAGTGAATAGCACTAAAAGTTAGGGTAATAAGAGAGGAACGACAATCCACCCTGAGATTTCTCTACAACAAATCAGCCAAAAAAACCCCCTTGATATGATATGCAATCTGCTCTAGGGGCTAGTGTTAGAGTTGGCAATCCTAATATCAGCCACAAAGCTCTCCAAATGTTGGAGCAGCAATGGAATGCCTGATAATAAATACAGTGATTGAAGTTGACTCCTGAGAGATGTGTTGGGAAGAGGATACCTTCATGCCTTCACTCCTTTCTTCTTCTCCAATTTTAGCCATCCAGGACAATAATATTATCAATTCATGTAAAAATTCTTGCATAAAGATGTATATCCATTTTCTCCATTGTTTCAATTGATGGAAACTTTCCTTAAAGAGCCTCTTTTAGCCCTTTGACCTCTTTTTATAGGCATTCTCCATATGAGGTGCCTTTTTTGCCTGCATTTAATGTTACCATAAACTTCTTTGAATATTATATTAGCGACAGAATTACCATAGTAGCAACAAGGATTACTTATCTTAGTGATGAATGTGAGGCTGTAGAGTGAGGTTATAAAATTCTATACTCTTAATGCTACCCTTGAATTATAAAGGTCCATAATGAAGCAGTAATGATTTGCTTTTCATTGTTTTTGCAGATTTGGCGAATGAGTGATTTGATATACAGGCCTGAAGATGAGGTTTTGGCAGAACTCGAAAGATTTCGAGCTCACATTCTTTCTTGTCAAAACAAGTAGAGAATTTCACAACTACCTTAGTACTTTTTTTCATAATTGTCTATAAACTATGTAATGTAAATGTTTGCATTGTGGTTATGCAAGAGTGTTAATTACACTTTTACTACTGCCCACTTTTTCTTATAGACAGTGGAAATGGAATGATGTTGGTCTGCCCATGTAAAGGAAATCTAATATAAGGATGTCCAAAGTTGTGATCGGCATTAAGTCCAATCCAAATATCAGTATTAACCACTAATACAACAGTCATGAATGGAATTTTATCGTTCTTTTTTTTTGGTTACTCGGCTTTTCTTCTTCTAGTTCATCTTTTTGTCAAGTTGTACCTACTGTTTCTCTTTTAGCCAAGTGGGTTCATTGCTACTCTTTGAATTGTCTATGAACAAGCTATGTTAATTTCAGCTTTATTTTGCTCCATATTTAATGTTAGGGACAGGGACAAGGCCGTTGCTATTTAAAAGAAAAAACTTCGTAAATCTTTGCATTGTATTGGGCAAAGGTGGCAGTGCACCTCATCATGTCATGGGAAGGCATCTGTCGTGGTGTTCTTCAGGAAACAATAAACATGTTTGGATTCTGGAAGGAAGGGAGCAAACCAGGAATGTAATTTGACTGAATTGGAAAGAAGGATGAAAATGATGGGTATTGCAATGTAGAAAGTATACATGTTTATATATTTATTTTTAACAAAAGCAGAGTTATATTAGTTGCTAAAACATTTACAATTGGTCTGAGAAGTTGGGGGCCTGAGTTTCTGATAGGGCTTACAAGCATCCCAGCTACACCACACTCAATTAACAGCCTACCCATACCTGTTGGGTGATTATGCTTGCAACAAGGTGATGCCTGGGCTAACCCAGGCACATCTTGCTCAATCACAGTTCTTTAAATTTCCTATCCAACTGTTGAAAAGTCTTCTTGGTGCTCAAAGTTTTTCTTCATGGCAGAGGACAATGGTACATTCTCGAAGTTATAGAAAAGTGATAATACCCTCTTGGGATTATCCTCCAAAATGGAATCCTTAGTGGAGTGTTTTTTTTTTTTTTTGACTTCAGTCTAGTTTCTCATATGTTCCCCTTAAGAAAGGGGATTATGCAGCTCCCTAAACGTTTCTGGAGGGCTTCCCGAAGGAGGTTGAATATTGTTACCCTTTGCAGTATCTAGAGGGTCTTCAGGCAACTTATCCAGGGGCTGAGCCACCTTGGCTTACTCAGGAATAACTTTGTGACTTTGCCATGATTCCACTCGACCTGCTTATGATTTTGAGCTTTGTGGGAAGCTTCTAGTGTTTTCTCTCACTCAATAATGAGATGATGCTTCTCTGTGCTGCGTGAAAACCATGATTTCGACCACTAAAGGGAGCATGGATTTCTCCTCCAATTGGTTTGACAGGACATGGACGCTAGAGGTGCCATCTCCATATCCTGCTTGTCAGGCTCTGCCACACGGACACATGTCCTACTTGTTCATTTGTAAAAAATAATTTTCAATGCTATTTTCTCATTTTCAGTCTATGTTCTGTTAAGTTCCTGGAATGGGGGACAAGCAGGGAGATGCACAAGAGGGACATATTGGAGCACCCCCAAATTTTAGGGAAATTTGGCAGGCAAGGTGGGGAGGGGGGAAACCACTCTCAAGCATTCTAATCCTAATTCATGGTAACGCTAAAATTTTAAGATAAAGGGGAGTGCCACTTTTACTTTAGGAATTGAATATTTCTATTAATTACCAAGGTCACAGACTCAAAGCACTATCCCTGCTCTTTGTCCATCTTCATGGGTTGTTGGACAAAAAACCTAGGGTCGGGGAAGGAGGGGCACCTAGACATCCCCCTTTTTGGGAAACACATCCCTCGACACCAGGAAAACATTTCCCCATGCATTTCCCTGAATTTCCTAGTGGGAGATGTGGAGAGTTGTTTCGCCAGGTGACCCCACTTCCCTGGAGTATGGGAAACATGGGGGGGTTCCCCCCACCTTGGTGGCTGCATCCCCGTGCACACTGTTTTCAGTTGTATAAAAAGAGTTGTTATGGTCTCTCATTGTTCAGGCGAAGGGTAAATTTGAGATTTGAAGGGATTCCAAATGTTTTGTAAATGTTCTAATTTCTAAGAAAACTTGATATTTATGTCTATATTTCATTTTTTGTGTCAGTTATATATATATATATATATATATATATATGAAATGTGTCCTCTGTGTCCTGTTTCCAGGGTTGACATGCCCTGTATCGGACACTCAAATTTCTGTGCCTTCCATGTTTTCTGTCCTTGTGTCGTGTGATTTGGTTTGTGATGAGTTTTAATATCCTTTCAGTTTTCTAAATCACTTTGGATATGATTCCATTATGACTGGTTTTCCTGTAGAGTCTGCATCAGAGTCCTATGTATTCGTAGTGTAAAGGTTGAGACCAATGCAAATCTGCACATTCCAGAATGATCCTGTCCGGTAGTCCTTTACTTAGGTTCAATGCAACACATACTTTTGAACACAAGAAAACGTTAAAACGTATGTTGCCAGGAAACGTGGGTTTGGGGACGGGGACGACATTTTTTGAAACAGGGTGCATCGGTTCGTCGGGGTATTTTTATATTAATATATATTATAATTTTTATATCATATATAATAATATATTTTATAAATTATAATTTATAAATTTATATTATATATGAATTTGACAATTTGTATATTTTTCAACTTTAAACAAAACAACTAAAATTTTAAGTAACTAATATAGTAATAAACTTTAAACTTTAAAGATTTAAACATACACGTCATTCAACGTTCACATTTGTCATTGAAATTTCAAAATTTCTAGTTTGATAAATCATAATATCGTGATTCATATATCATATATGATATCCAGTGCAAATTGGAGTTTACATATTAATAAGAATCATGATTCAAAATATATGTCCATTGTCATACTAAATTCAAAATTTGGCTTAAGGCATCTCCAAATGGCAAACATGAAGTAGGATTTTTTTTTTGACAATGGTGAATCGGTAACTCTTTAGACTAATCTAAGGGAGGTCCCACGATCAATCCTCGTGAATGCCTTATAACACCAATAGCATATCCAGCAACCTGCAAGCCAGATACATCGAATCTTATGATTTAGCAAGAGCCGAGACCGCACGGAAGAGGGGGAGGCTACTCCTTGAGCCGAGATCATAGCAGACCGTATATTCAATGGGATTTGAACCTTGGTCTAGTTGGTTTCACCCAACGAAACTTATTGTTAAACCACATATCACTGTATAACATGAACTAGGAAATTTTGATATACTAAAAAAAAATAGCTAAAGCCTAAAGCCTAACAATTAGCATTGGCTTCCTCAAGCCATGTCATTAGCGTCCATGTCATCACTATCACTTAGATGTTTAGTTAGCATGCTCTCCAAGTAGGAATCACTCTTATTTTGAGGCTCCTGCTCATCCATAACAATTGGAGGTAGCTCAATAAGGCCATCTGGTTGTAGCTCCTTGTCCACACACACAACGTCATCTGTGTATTGGTCCCATCTCTTGAAAGGACCCTCTTTATACCCAGGGTCTTTTCAAGATATGAGATGAAGTGTGCTATGAATGTACACTAAGCTCTCTGCCTTCTTTGAGCCCAACCTATTCCACTTTACTGAATGGATAAATGCATAAGTACTCCAATTTCTCTTGCACGATGAAGGGCCCATTAAAAAATAAATAAATAAATAAAATAAGAAAATAAAAAATGAAAATTTAAAAATTAATATAGAGATTTAATTGAGAAATTTCAAATTTCAAATAACCTGTCCAAGTAACTGTATGACAAATTGATGCAACTCAGGAGCATCAACACCATGAAGCCACCACCAATCAATTGGATCCTTCTTCTTGCATCTATCTGCCAAAGATGCATGTGAACCAAAGACACCTCAACCACGTGAAAATTGGACAAACTGAGATCGTATGTATGAGGCTTCTTCTGTACTACCATAAATTTTGTTATGAAACCAACTCCAAAAATAGAAGAAAATAGAGATCAATGCCTTAGAAATCAACCACTTCGAGGGGGCAACCTCCAATACATTACATAAATGAACAATTCTTGGATGATACAAATGACCAAAACTTCTTTCTATATATATGAGTCCATGGGGTCACAATATAATCCTAGCCGACCTAAAAATAATAATGTAAGGGCACAATAATAACAATATTGGGGTTACAAGGGTATAACAATAACAATAAGGGGGTTACACTAACAACAATAAGAGACTATACTAGTAATATAGGGACTTAACATGCCCCTCTCCTTCAAAAAAATGTCGTTCTCAACGCTTGAGTAGCTCCGGATGTTTCTGTATAAAATTATCATCCTCCCATGTAGAATCTTCAGTGTGTAAGTTGTTCCATTTGATGAGATACTAGTAATATAGGGCCCTAACAAATTTTCTTGATAGCAGTCAAGAATCCTTTGAACGCCTCTCTATCTTGGGAAGGAGGCCTGCGTCTTGTTGCGGGATCATACCATTTTGGATTAACTGCATAAGCTGCCATATGAAGAGGGGTGTTTAGTTTATTCCAACGCCCATGTATAAATTCTTTCACTTTTGGCCATAGAGTAGGATCCTTCCTATTTGTGATGGTTTGGATCCTCTCACACATGGAGTCTATGTTCTCATAAATCTCACCTAAACATGAACCATCTGTATCTGCATAGCGGATCATATCACAAATTGGTTCTACAATCTCCACAACAAATTTGGCATCAACCCAAAAATGATCATCCAAAATCAACCTCTTCACCTCCAAAGTTGCATCTGAGGTAGATAACCTCTACTAGTCCCACATGCTGCTGATAACTGTGGCAGATAAAGCTTCATTCATCTCCACAAGCCACCTAAGTAAAATGTAGTAAGTTGAAAATCTGGTATTTGCTGGTTTAAGAAGCTCCATTTTGGCATGCTTGCGGTAAATGGTTGGTGATTGATGATGGTTGCATATAAACATTTGAATTTTGCTACCATTTTCAATTAATGCTTGAATCCATTCAATTTTCCCAATGTCCTTCAATGCATTATTCAAAGAATGCACTACACATGGTGTCCAAAAAATATGCCTCGACAATGGATACATCGGGGACAAAATTGAAATATTAATAAATCAAAATGTTTGTTGTTAAAAATTACTAAATTAGAAAACAAATCAAACTTTTGTACTCAAAATTAAAAATGTAATTTAAATAAATCTTACATGAAAGTTGAAAGTTGAAAGTTGAAACTTGTCACTTAGTTGTACTCATTTTGAACCATTGTCCCTGCTGCTGTGCACACTGGCGCTGCATCAGTATTAACTTGAACAACATTGGATGGCCCCACCTCTACAATGGCATCACATAATTGTTCTTTCAAGAACATAGTGTTCTTTTATTGACTAGAACAATCAATGTCTCTGAGAAAATAAGGACGACACATGGAAGAAACAATGATGTTTATCAATGGACGATTCTTACAATCCGTCCATCCGTCCATGACAATTGAGCATCCATCCACGCTCCAAGATGCCTTCAAGGGTGCCATTGCCTTCTCAAGACATGCCTTCTCCTTGTCCACCAACATAGTTCGAAGCTTCTCATAACCAAGAACTTTATACCCTCGAGGTCCATCATTAATAACACGAACCATTTTCTCAAAATAGGGGGAACGAGCAGCATTGAAGGGAATGCCACATGAAAGAAAAAATCTTGCTATTGCAAGATCAACACCCTCCCTACCTTTGACGTCAAACATGTCGTAAATGCCACCAAGTTTAGGCTTCTTGCGTTGTTGACTGGTAGTGATTTTTGATGCTCTAGATGACACATCACCAACTTGAACTTCATAATCAGATGATAATTTTTCCATGTTGGAATCATCATTTTCATCAACATTGAGACATGGCATAGATATTGCCTTGCCTGCCTTACCATGCCATTTGTTTCTCTCTTTGTGCACTAGGGAGTCTAGTGGGATCGTTGGAGTCTCCAGTGCAAACATCAACACCCTTCCTTGGTATTTGCATAAAATGAGCTGTAACTCTGGTATAACTCCCTTTCCATTCAAGCTGACAAAAATTGAATTTTATTATTGTTGTCCCCCCAACACCTTTTGAAGCTTGTTTGCCTGTCTACATGTTTCCAAAGTGGGTATTGTGGATTTGTCTTTGATGAATACATTTTTTAATTTGGAAATTTTGGAAGACAATTTGAATCTGTTTAACAAAATTCAAAGTAAAATTCATGTTAAATTAAAAATTTTAATATACATCAAAACTTAGGCTGGCCTTGGCCCTTTAGGTGTTAACTGTTAAATTTTAATTGTTAAGTACATGGATTCTAGAATTAAAAGTTAAAACTGTTAATTGTTAAATACAGGGAATCGAGATTTTGGAATTTCGAATTTTAATTCGGTAACAATTTTTTTTTAACAAACGTCTAAAGATTACTTTGAAGTTTCTGCAAATGGCAAACATTAAATTTAAAAATTAAAATTAATGAACATTGAATACTTGTACGCTGTGACTGTGAGTGAGCTCCTACGCTGCCCTCTGAATAGTGAATATGCAACCCTCTGAATCAGTGAATACGCTGCCGACTGCCCTCTTTTTGAGTGACCACTGTGGTGGTTGCCACTGCGTATTTACTGTTGAACACAGTGACAACTTGAATTTTGAAAGCAAGGACAACGTGAAAGGAGACACTGTGTTGAACAATGAATGAGGAAGGACGCCAGTGAGTGAGGAAGGACGCCGCTGAACACTGATGTCGTCCGATGTGCCTTTGATGAACAGTATGGAGATGCCGTCGATGAATCAATGGGGTTGTTGATGAATCAGTATGTCGTCGACAGTGAGGGTGATGTCGTCGAACAGTATGCCGAATGCCGTCGACAGTGAGGGCTTGCGGGTATGCACTTGTGGGTATGCTGTCGAGTCTCGACAGTGAGGGCCTGTGGGTGAGGGCCTACTGGTATGTGCCGACGAGATGCGATGAACAAGAAGTCGATGAATAGGTAAGTCAATGAATCATTGAATAGGTAAGTCGATGAATAGGTTCTTTAACTTCTAATTAAATAATTACAATTTTAAAATTTTAAGAATTTCATTGAGTGACCACTGAGGTCGCTGCCACTCTGCGTATTTGCTGTTGAACGTAGTGACAACTTGAATTTTGAAAGCAGGGACAACGTGAAAGGAGATGCTGTGTTGAACAGTGAATGAGGAAGAACACCCATGGGTGAGTGAGGAAGGATGTCGTTGAACACTGATGTCGTCCACTGTGCCGTCGATGAACAGTATGCAGATGCCATCGATGAATCAGTTTGACGTCGATAGTGAGGGGTATGCCATCGATGAATCCTATGCCGAATGTCTATGAATCAGTATGTCGACAGTGAGGGGGATGCCATCGAACAGTATGCCAGATGCCATCGACAGTGAGGGCCTGCGGGTATGTCGTCGAGTCTCGACAGTGAGGGCCTGCGGGTATGACGTTGAGTCTCGATAGTGAGGGCCTGCGTGTGAGGGCCTGTTGGTATGCGTCGGCAGGATGCGATGAACAGTGAGGGATGCTATGAACATTAAGTCGATGAATAGGTAAGTCGATAAATCATTGAATAGGTAAGTCGATGAGTAGGTTCTTTAACTTTTAATTAAAGAAATACAATTTTAAACTTTTAAGAATTTCATTGTTTAACAATTAATTCGGTTTTTAATTTAATATTAATATTTACTAAAATTTCATTATTTTTTTTTAAATTTATTCATTTATTTTTTTATTTTTTTTTTGAGAAAATTAGTCATGAAGAACCCGGAGAACCCATTTTTCGAGTTCTAAGTACCCAACCCATGGGTTCGCGATACCCATTTAGTGAAAAGAACCATATTTTTTTTTTGAAGAACCCGGTTCGTTTGGGTTCTTCTGAGAAGAACCCGTACTCGAATCTGGGACTTGGGTGTGGGAACTCGGGACAGGTTCGAGAACCCGACCCCCGGGTGCAGAAACCCGTGCAACGTAGGTTAAAACATTTCATCTTCCTTCTATTGGATTGGATATACTTGCACAAAGAGTAGCTGATTTTCTCTGTGATCTCCCCTTCTTAGGGTTAGATTTTGCAAGCTAACGAACCTGTAGTCAAGGAGATAGTCATGGTTGCTGGATTGTTTTCCAAAAACATGGGAGTTAAGAAGAGGGTCGGTCTACCCTAGAGGTTGATTTTTGATTATTGTCTTGGTTTTTAAGATTTCAAACAAAACTTTAAAAAATCCCTTAGCACAGAAACTTACCGTAACAACTGTTGTGTTACTGGTGGTGATCCAGTCAATAAGGGCATGTCACAGTTTGGCCAATGACCATTGAAGTGGTTGATTAAAGCATTTTCTTTGAAGGATTTCATGTTTGTCTCAATCCTTCTTAATCAGAATTTGGAGAAGTGGGATAGAGTCTGCTTTCTCCACTTTAAATCATCCTTGCAAGTGCAACTTCAATAAATGATTTTGCAACATCCCTAAAGATTTCCGTCTATTAGCGGGATCCTTGTTTGGAGAACTTAGATTTATGCCTGCAAAAATGGGTTTCCATTGTAATACATGTTGAAGTGGTTTCCATCATAATATATTTTGGTGGTTCTCAAGAGGAAGGTGTAGAAGTGCCTCAAGCAGAGGCAACTTTTAGAGAAGTGCCTCCTTTAGATGGGGAACCTTGCCTTCTTACATGCAACATATTCCTCTTCAAAGGTGACTGCACATGCAGATGATTGTTTCCATGGGCGTTGTTAGCATTGTATTTTTTTTTAAAGTCTAGCCACCATTGCATTTGTGTCTTTGATACTCTCTTATCCCCTCAGCCCGTGGTTGAAGGCCTTGGAGGGTTAAAAATCATGTCAATTTTTTTATTATTTCCAACAAGATCCAAAAGTTTCAGTCCAAGAGTCTGTTTTTGTGTCCTAGAGTACTTAGGGTAAATCTTCTTCTTAATAAATCTTTAACTACCTTGAGTAGTTAAGGCCATGGATTCAATTTGAGAGTATTGTTTATCCATAATGATATCTTCTTAAATTAAATGATCCAAGGTTAAGCATAAAATGTCAAAATCATCTGCTATTTCAAGAGCAACAAAAAATTGCTACCTTTTCCGAAAAGTAGCAATTTTCCCAGAAAATTTGATTTTAAAAAGCAACACAGAAATTACTACCTTTTCTCAAAAGTAGCAATTTTCTTAGAACTTGTGTAAGGAGGTGAAAAGGCACTACTCAGGTGAAAAGGCACTACTCTTTTGGAACAATTGAAGGTCTGCTAAACAAAAGGTACCACCCTTTTGGAACGTAGCCATTTCTAGTTGGAGTTTCACTAAAAAAAGGCTGGCTATTATAACTGCTAAGGTTAGTTATTCTAACGCTACTCATTAAAGGTGAAGCAATTCAAAACTGAAGTACGAGTAGCAGTTAGTTAATTATTTGGTGGAGTGAGTTGACACCTAAAAGTAAATCATTCAATTTGGTAGCTAACCTCACCGAAATCAAGGGCATGGAGAGACCATGCGTCTACATTCATTGTTTCCCATAACTATTTGCCCCAAGAAAGCTACAGTTCAAGGTTATCTTCCAACAAGCTTTTAGGAAATCATGGCTTTCCTCTGTTTATTTTTTTACAGGTGTTCATCAACAATTAAATAGGCTGTTAGTAAAACGGAATGGGCAAAAGCGATAAGGTAAACTACTCAAAACCTTGCTAATATGCGGTTTGTTGGCCACCGTGCAAAGGCACAATTTCAGGCAGTGGGATGGTATCGTTTTATGAAAAAATTCTCAGGGGAAAATGTTGCGGTTGCTCAAGCATTCGTCGAATGTTTTAATGGAGAGCAGGTCAAGTTGGGGTCTCAGACTTTCAAGATATCAGAAGCCATCATAGCACGAGCTATCCAGTTGTCGGCTTCAGGTGAGTCACGATTTAAGAGAAAATTTTTGTTTGCAGAGGATTTAAATGCATATATTAAACCTTAGCATGCAAATGTGAATTGGACTCCTACTATCCACATTTCCTATTTTAAGCCTGAATGACAGCGAGTCATCACTATAGTTCAATGTTATATCACCTGAGAGGGAAGGTTCTCTACAGTTCATCAGTATCTAATGAGATTTTTATCTCATATTTCGGGCTTTAGACCTATGAACCTCCCTTTCTTCCTTTACAAATTACTGATGAAAATGTCTCAAAAGATACAATGACCCCCAAATTATTTGCTTCATAATCTTTATCACCGAGGGTTAATTAAAATGTTGGTGGTGTATCATTTGAGGAAGAACATAACCACGTGGAACAAGTTTCTAACAAATGAGGGTTTTAGTGGAATTAATTCAAGAAGGAAAGTGGGAAGGCCTTTAAAACAAAAGACTCAGGTGGAAGAATCAAACCCTATACCTATAATGACCCCTTTACAAGCTGACCAATCATCTTCTACATCAAGTAGGCAAACAAGAAGCTCAACTAGAAGAGCTAGGGTTGAAACCACTGTTCCTATACCTATGATGCAACCAAACAAGTAAGGTTTATACCAGAAGGCAAAGGTTACTTAATGAGCCACAAACCCTAGAGTCTTTCTGGTAAGAAAATGAAAGCAGGTAATGCCACTCAGTTGAGAAGAACGTTATTTCGAAAGACAAGGAAGAGGTGTGTTCCTCTTCAAGAAATAAACGCAAAAGAAGACTGATTCAGTCAGAAGGATCTTCCATGGAAGCTAGTACTGTGGAGAAGGTCACCCCTGAACCTTTAGCACAAAGCCTTGTTTCAGAGAGTAGACAAGAGAGGGAAGAAGTCAATGTGACTCCAGCAGCAAAGGAACCAACAATAGCTTAGGTTTATTCTTCTCTATGTTCATTAGCTAAGGGAAAGAGGAAAGTAACAATCCAATCATACTAATCATCTGAAGGAGAGAGTAGTGAAGCAGAGGATGAAGATGTGCAACAGAGCAGAGTTATTCAGGGAAGAGGAAGGGCTCCATATATTCAAAGACCTTATACCAGAGCCAAAAGTAAGCTTAGGCTAACTAGCAAGCTAATAGTTAATCCTGCTCTCAGAGATGAGATTATAAACATAGAGGAGAGTCCAGAAAATGATTCAAAGCAAAAGAAGGCTCATAAGAAGAAACAAGTAGAAAAGAGAAAACCAAATAAGAAGCTCAATAAGGCAGAAGGTCTTAGGTTGTTGTCTTCTATGCTAGATTCCTTATGTTGAATATCTAAAGCAAGGCAAATCTGAAGATGAATGTTATTTTGGGCCTATCTACAAAGTTATCATAAATTGCTACATTTTCCAAGAGGTAGCTCTTTGTTTTGATCATAAGAAGATATAAGGACAGGTTGTTTTGGTCTTAAGGGATGACATTAGATGATGATTAAGTATATGTTGCTTGAGTAGTAATCTTTTCCTCTTCCCAGTGAAGCGTTATCTAATGAGCTGTCTTCCTGGTGTCACATTCAGTGAGTGACTGTTGCACTTTTTGTGGATAAAGATCTAAGTCACATTCAGTTAGTAATTGTTGCACTTTTTATGGAGAAAGATCTTCTAGGAATCAAGGAGCAGTTAGCCACCTCAGCTCAACAAGCCCGACTTTCATATTATCAATTTATATTTTCATACTTTTGTAAACCAAATATTGTACATCAAATTGCCTTTCTTTTTTTTAGATAAAATTTAAGTATGTTTTGCTATATTTATAAAGTTGTAATAAAGTTCCTACCACAGGATCTTTAACATATTACCTTTTTGTATATATTATGAAAAGCAATGAGAAAAAGGTTCATGAGTTGTTCATCTTATTGCATCCTGAGTTGTGTATTTTTTTGAACTTATAATATTCAGATGCACTCTTGAGGATTTATGAATGTTTTGATGTGTGTATTGTATACTTTCTTGATGTGTTTCAATATCTTACAACTTCATTTCCAGATTGTGATATATATATTGTCTCATGTTTTTGTTAGTCTTATGATATAGTTGTACATGGTTATCTATTTTTATCAGTGTTGTTTTACAAGCTTTCTTAATAAGATGTGTATGGTAAGTCTGTTCATAAGCATTCCCTGTGACAGAAATGTTTTAGATGTGTGATGAGATTCTTATAAGTCTTGTGAAAGCTTTCTTTCATTAATACATTACAGGTCTGGAATCTTTTTTTATTCTTTCATCTAAGCAGTGGACTTATATCGTATAGACCCATTGTTCTTTTCATATTCTCCCATCCATTAGATTATAAACCTATCTTTGCTACCACATCAAACACTAGTAGCCTCATATGTGTGCGTAATTTATCTGTTCAAAATCCTTTTCCTAATGTGTGAGAACTCCAACCACTTTCCAAAACCTAATCCAACTATAAGAAAATCCCTTGAGCTTAAGATGTGTCTCGCCAGGTACTTGATACAATCCAAGTGCTGATTCCAACGCTAATAGACGTGCTAACTAGACATTTTATTTTATCAAAAGAAGAAGATAGATATATTGATCACTCCTATTTTAATTGACATATAGAGGGTTGAAAAATTTCTCTTATAGTTGTAATTAATTAGTTTAAGTATTTTTATTTTAGAAAATGATAATCTTTGTTGCATGATAATTTCATAAAGGTGGTATGTTGCTTATCTAATGAGGGGTTGTGATTGTCAAGACTTGTAACGTGAAAGTGCTCTTCAACCTAGTATGGTTCTTATCCTCTTCAACCTAGTATGTTGCAATGGGAGGTTGTAATTTTAACAATTACAATGGGAGAGAGGTCTTTAAAGTAGTCTTTTCTTTCGTTCCTTTTAAATGGGTTTTGGCTCTGTCCCATTTGTAGGTGTTCTCGTGTAAAACTGTTGTAAAACATTAATCACTGTTGTAAAACTTAGTGACTTATTTCTCACCAATTTTATTAAGTTGATTAACTGGCACTTTTATTAATTTATAATTATACATGACTTTGAAATTTATGTTAGCTAAATAAAAGCAAAAATGCCATGACAATAGAAGTTCATATTTTCATGTGATTTGACTTGCTATGAAATGTGATGCATAAAATATTTAAATTATCAATGTTTTATCAACTAGTTAATTGAAATTATGTGGTGTGGTCATGTTTCTTGAATAACATTAGTTTTAGTAGACGTCAATATCTTTGGTAAAACTTCCTAAATCATTACATTTTTCTTAAATTGTTAATTCTATTAATTTATGTTTACATATAGTTTTTCTTGAAAAAATTACATGTGGAAAACGTGTTGTAAACCATAGCGGCTGAAATCCCTAGGCTACAGAACAACTAAAAAACAAAGATATAGGGCACGTAGGCCCAACAATGAAAAACCCCCAAAACGACCGCAAACAAAGCCCAAAACGAGCATCCATACATTACAAAATGGGTATAAAACCCAAACAAAAAAGATTGACGACTAGGCCGAATCCAGAAGAAAAGGGTTGCTGTTGGAGCAGGGTCCCCTAAGTTCGAGCTTGAAGACCAATTTTGATATATTTTTGTAATAGATTTTGTAAGTTTAGTCGTACGTAGCACAAGTCAAGGGGCTTTGGGGCATTTCAAAGCCCCTCATGAGTTATAATGGGTAAAAAGGGTAGAACAAGGGGTCGCAAACCATGGTTTGTAGACCTTAGATTAGTGCAGGTTAAAGGTATAAATAGGAGTCTAGATCGAGTCGAAGAAGTCCGTTTTTGGGATAATTTTGAACGTTGCATGATAGATCTCGCTGTGTTGTGATATTTTGTGCAGATTTGTCTGGGTAAAAGGCTCCTGCTGGTTATGTGCACGGAGACATTAGTCCTACTGTGTGCGGACCCCGCTCGCTGTGTGCGAGTGAACTGAAGGGTTTTGTATGAAGGATCTGAACTGATATGAATAAAGCACTGGTGTTGCAGATATTTGAGTCTGAAATGCATCTATTGTTTATGTTAGGATTATTTATGCATATTATTTCCAATTACTGTATTGTCTACGTTTAAATCTGTTGCGCAACTGCGTCTGGTTTTAGATGAATGATTAATGGATGAATCTAATTTCATTGGGCTCTGATACTGTTTGTTAAGAGTTATTACTTGGCATATAGATTTTGTGTTAACTTGTGCGCAAGATATTCTACATAATTGACTTAAATATGTTTGTAAGGGTTTCCTGGTTAGAGCTTTTGTTGCGAATGCCTGTTCATGGTTATTTTGGATCTTAGGGCACCCACATCATTCAAATATCTCTCAGGGTGTGGAAACTTGGTTTCAGCACCTTCCAAGTACTGCTTTGAGTGAGACTTTGACTTGCGCAAGCTGGTCACTGCCGAAAGGGCCAATAGTAAGAGGGTTTTGTTGGTTAACCTCAACTTTAAACTTGGGTCAGGACCCCTCAAGCCAACAGTTGCCAACCACTACTAGGTGTCAAAAAAAAACCACAAACCTTTGTGCCAAGAACATCCTTCAAAGAGCTCGAAACAAAGGCGGAAGACAAATTCGCGAGCGACGAAGCTTAATGGAAACCACAACCACAACTTGGCATGCAACGAACAAAAGAGCAAAACGTGATGACGAAAACAAAATGAAAACCCAAGGAAAAATCCTATGGGAAAAAAAGACCTTAGTGGAGGCAGTAGGCCACATGGAACCCCCATCGATGACCCAACACAAAGGCACCAATAGTCGAATGGAAGCATCTAGCCTAGAAAAAGCCCAAGCAACTCGCATGAAACAACGCCATGAAGAAAGGGGTCTGAAACCATGAGTGAAGCAACAAGGGGCCACTCAACTCTCTGCCCCCTCTACCCTTGCATCAAACAACCATTGAAGACAACATGAAAGAAACCTCAAACATATCTCGGAACACGAAACCAGTCGAAAAAACCTCCAAGACGTCGCAAATCAACACACCAAGGCCACCACTAACCTAGAGTAGCACCGACCGGGAAACACTGTTGCAAAATGACTAAGAGGAAATAAACAAGGAAAAGGCAACTGGGGTTAGATGCCCCACCCTTTTCCCTCAACTCCCCATTTTCGTGCCTTGAAAATACATATGTTTACATATATAATTGGAATGTAGGTTAACTAAATAAAAGCAAAAACCTCTTATTTTAAAGTAGCTTATGTAATGAAAAATATCTAAATTATGAAGTTTTATCAAATAATTAATTGAAATTATGGGTTGTTGTCATGTTTTTTGAATAATAATAGTTTTAGTAGATGTCAATATCTTTTGTAAATCTTCATAAATGATTACAATTCTTTTTTACGTATGAGGGGTTTTCGCAATGCGTTATATTGGATTTCATTTTTTGGATTCAACTACGTTAAGTAAGTCATTCATCTATGACCATTTCCATGAGAGGTAGTCATAACTGACTAATTTCTCATGATTTTTGAATAGTCCACTTAGCACTCATTGCATCGAGTGATGCTCACAGGGGTGAAGAAGTGAGATTGAAACAAGTGAAATGAATCACAATTCTTGTTAAATTTCCAATTCTATTAATTTATGTTTACATGTAACTTTGGAATATATGTTAACTAAATAAAAACAAAAGCCTCTTGTTTTATAGTAGCTTATGTCATGATGATAAAAGCTTACATTTTTTAAAAGCTTACCATCTTATGTGACTCACTTGTTATAAAATATGTGATAGCTACAATTTCTAAATTATAGTTGTTTTATCAAATAATAAATTGAAATCATGGAATGCTTAGACATTTGCCATTTGTAAAAACAATAAAGGAATTCAAATGGTTAGCCACATATCCAAGTCAATTCCTTGCCATATTTTAATATTCTAAAATCATTTAGATTTGTGATATATTAATAGTTTAAATCTATTTCTTGTTGATTTCTCAAAATATCAATATACATAATATTCAAACATTGCAACATCTAATGTGGTTTTATATCCATAACAATTATTTATTTCCGGAGAATTATGAAATAGGCTAAATTTAATTTCAATTGTAATGAAGATAATTATTGTTTTACAGCTTACACTTATAAACATATAATGCCAAAAATAAAGCCTTATATTTGCATTGTCATGGAAAATTCAAGGTTTTCAGAGTACCTTTAGTATCCTTTGTACTTCTGAGTTATTTTATTCTTTAAAGCATTGTACACCTTCATTCAATGTTCAACGATGCATCATAAGTATTAAGTTACTTGAGATATGATGTCATATCACTTTATTCTCCTATCACATGGTTTGATGGCATAAATGCTTGTCGATGTGAGAGCTTATACATTGTGAATTCACCTTAACATCTGCATATTGTATACATGCTAATGTTTGTTTATGTTTCATGACATGTTTCTCAATACTAACCGTATCCATAACATGGAGAACTATGTGTTCATCAAATGAATCTATTTATTCACATTGTTTATTGTAATATTAGGGGATTTTTGAGGTCTAAAATGAGTCTCTTAAGGAAATTATAAAATAATAGTGGAAATAATAAAATAAGATTAGATTACATCATCAAAGTTTAGAGAGAGAGAGAAAAAAAAAAACTACTTTTTCATCTCGCATTTTCAACTTATCTCCTTATGAGTTTACTCAAATTTCAAGTGGGAACACTCGGATGAAATTTTTATTCCTCATCCAATGAGTACCCATGTTTCATACTTTCGATGGACTCTGCTACACGAAAAATGAGAAATAGAAGAAAAAAACGTGATTGCAATCACATTTTTTCTTGTATTTCACATTTTTCGTGTAGCAGGGTCAATTGAAAGTATGCAACATGGATACTCCTTTGATGATGAATTAAATTTGGCATCCAATGAGTACTTTTCCTCGAAATTTGAGTAAAACCTTAGGTAGATAAGTTGAAAATGTAAGTTGAAAAAGTAGTTTTATTATTTTATTATTTTTTAATCTTTTTACTTTTTACCCCAAAAATGGTGAATCATCCCTCATGGTTGACATCATCATTTTGAATCCTATTGGTTCTTAAAAAATTTATTTTGGTTGTACATTTTTCTTACGAGACCCATTTTAGATCTCAAAAGTTCTCTAATGATGCATTGATTATGCACTTTTGACATCATGACCAATGGTCATTTGTTTGGACTTATGCAAAATTATAACCTTGATTCCAAATGTTTGGATCAACACCATTGTAAAAGCATATACATCTAAGTAATGTTACAACCATGAAATGAAAAACTAAAATTCAAAGGCCTTCAATTTTGGCTAGGATGTCACATGCTTCCCGTGAATTTCGACTATCCATTTTATTCTACATTCTCACTCAAATCCCTCTTTTTATGAAAGAAATTCATCTTTCCAAGTGCATTCTTCCACTTTGAAGTTGTTATGTAGGTAATTCGTCTTTCCAAGTGCATTCTTCCACCTTGAAGTTATTAAAGGTTTTTGATGGTTTTGGGAAGGGGTCTAAAAAGTGTTTGTAGCTTTGAAGTTTTGTCAAAGCGTTAATGATATTTGTTTTTGGTTTTTGTGGCAAATTTGACACTTACAAAGAGAGAGATTTCTTTTACAAACTTTACGACAATAGACATGCATCATTGTCTAAATATATTGATGCTTAGAAGGAACATTGAGTAGGCTTCATGTGGTGTATGTAGTTGTTTAATCAAGGATTTATATTTTGTTGAGCCATTATTCATGAAAGGAAGTCCTTCGACATCCCAAGCCATCTTGTGAACCTTATAAATCTTACACACCTTCGTACAAAGTGTATGTTGGCAATTAAGTGGATTAAAGAAGATATATATCAACATATAATATTTCAAATTTTATTTTATATTGTAAGATCACAATTAGGTGGTGCTCTGGTTTTGATGCAAAGAGAAAATTGAGAAAATAATGAATTTGTATAATATAATTGATTTATTTAAAATGATTACAAGTGGCTTACTTGAGAAACGAAGTGGAAGATTAACTTTGAGCCAATGCTTCTTGATCTATAAATTGTTGCGAATTTTTCACTAGACAATTCATCACAACAAATTTGATAAAATTATTTAAAAAAAACTGGAAATCTAGACTATTAGTGTTTTACTTCTCTTTAGATACATGGATATGTAGAATATTGTTAGTTGCATATGCATGCTAATTAAAATTATGCAAAAAATAAGAACAAAAAAATAAAAACTTACAAACAATGCTTTGACACAAGATATGACATACGAAACCCTTTTGGGAGAAAACCTACCTGGAAGGTGAGACCACTTTGCTCACTTTCTCCGAATAGAAAAGGGTTGCGAGTACAAAGAAGTATGAGTTGTGGCCCGTGGGCTACTACAATGTAGAAATCCTCTTTGTGTGCTCTATCTCCTATTCCTCTCACCTATTTTTGCTCATCTATGGAACAAATGCACTAAAAAGGAATGAAACCCCTTTTCTTGTTACTAGCTTGGTTATAACATAGCTTTATAACGTACTAGTGGTTAGGTTTGATTACCTCAACTCTTAGCCAAAGTTGCAATATGGACTCTTTTAGAGTCTTCTTTATCATAATGACATGGCTAGCCCATTTTTCATGAATAATGTGTTGAAGTTGTAACTATGTTTAGTCTTCATAATATATATTTATCATTGATCATATTTATTATATTTTATCAAACATGTTCTTCGTGCTAGAGTAAAAAATAGAGTAAAAAAAAAATAAAAATTATTTGTCCCATTTAGACATTTAAAATAAATATAATTTTTATTTATTTATTATGAGTCATAAATCCACAAGATAACAAAGTCGACCCTCTTTGGATAAGTTGACCTAGCCCTCCAAGTGGAAACTATTCAACTATCCTGAAAAACTATATATAAAAGACAAGTTCGACCCCTTTGGAGGACATTCACTAATCATCACAAGAAGTATCTTCTCCACCCAACGAAGGAGAAAGAGGTAGAGTCAAAGAAGAGAAAGAGAGGGAAGTCATAATAAGAAGAATTTAGCATCCTTGGCCGACTTTTTGACTTCTACCAACTCGTGTGTAGGAAAAATTTTTGTGGAAGAGGTCAAAATTTTTATGAGTTTGTTGCAGACTGAAATTCAGCCCTAGTTGCAGGTGAAATTTTGAGTTTGACAAGTTCTGAAGAAGTTTGACCAATGTTGACTTTGAATTTTGGAGGTGACTTAGAGGAGGGTTCATTAGAAAACTTTTGAGGTCTAAAATGAGACTCCTAAGAAACCTGTACAACCAAAATAAACTTTATAAGAACCAATAGGATTCAAGATGATGATGTCAACCATGAGGGATAATTCACCATTTTTGGGGTAAAAAAGTAAAAAATAATAAAATAATAAAACTAGTTTTCAACTTGTATCCCTAAGGTTTTACTCAAATTTCGAGTGAGATTACTCATTCGACGGAAAATTTAATTCCTCATCCAATGAGTACCCATGTTGCATACTTTCGATGGACCCTGGTACATGAAAAATGAAAAATACATAGAAAATGTGATTGCAATCACATTTTCCATGTATTTCTCATTTTTCGTGTAGCAAGGTCCGTCGAAAGTGCGAAACATGGATACTCCTTGGATGATGAATCAAATTCTGCATTCAACGAGTTTTCTCACTCGAGATTTGAGTAAACCCATAGGGAGATAAGTTGAAAATATGAGTTGAAAGAACAATTTTTTCCTATTTTCCTTCTAAAATTTGATGATGTAATCTAATCTTATTTTATTATTTGCACTATTATTTTATAATTTCCTTAAGAGGCCCATTTTAGACCTCAAAATTCCCCTAATGTGACTTGGCATCTTGGTGTTTTCTTGGATATCTCTCATTTTGAGCTAATTCTATAAGGAAAGGATTTTAGGGTTTTCCCCTTATGGGTTTTTCCCTTGCCATTGGCCTAATTTCTGGTGTTTCTTGTTTCATTGTGATCTTTGTTTTTCTTTGAATGATAGAACAAATGTATAATTGCTTGATGAATAATATATAAATAAGTAATAAGAAGAAATCTGATTTTCACAAGTAATTATTAAGAAGGGGAATTAAGTGGTAGAATACATTACACTTGGTTTCTCAACTTAATTGGGGCTGGCATGACCTCCTCTCAAATTATGGTGGTGAAAACGAGATCAACTTTTGAGTGACATAACTTTTTCATACAGACTTCGATTGAGACAATTATTGTGCCATTGGGAAGGTCTTTGTGTGTAGTATATTAAAGGTGTGTGCTAAAGCGAAAAATATTCACCCCCAAAAACATAGTTTGATGCCTCAAATACTCCCGGAAGATTTCATACCCCAATTTTTCAAACTGGGTGCCATTGGTACAAATGGTCCCGTGAGTTGCTTCCTCCACTTTTTCACCTCTAAAAACATTGATATGGATGACAAACAATATAATGACCCAATTTGGATCATACCTCCCCATTTTGGGAGGCTTTTGGTCCTCAAAAGATTATACTATATGAGGCAAGAATTTTTTCCTCCACCTCTCGAGTATACCATTTAGGTTTTCCTGGAAGTTGTCCTTTCAACCCAATCTGCCAAAGGTCATGTTTCCCTTGTCTTGTATTTTTGGACCTCTTCTGCAAAACTATATTATTTGTCAACTCTCCCTGAGCATCTGGTGCCAAATTCTTCATAGAAGGTAAGACCTAGTCCTCTTCTTGTCTAGCATGGAAGGCTCATAGAGCTTCAGATTCTCCACATTCACAATTGAGTAAATGCACATGTATGGGGGTAGAATGAGTTTGTAGGTATTATCTCCCACCTTTTACAGTATTCCAAAAGGACCATATTGCAAAGCTTTGGTTTTCTTAACATGCCCTTGTGGCCTCTCCTTGTTCAATTGTAACCATACTTTGTCTCTCACCTTGAACGACTTCCCTATTCTGTGCTGATCATGCATGGCCTTGTATTTTTCCTATGAATTTTGTAGTGTCTCCAGTACCTGTATATGTATCTGCCTGATATTCTCAACAATTTTTTTAGCCCTTAAGGCATCCCCTATAAGATCCTCCCTCACTCCTTGCTTCCCATATGAAATATCCAAAGGTGAAGGCGGCAAAAATTCAAAACAAGTTTCAAATGGAGGCTTATCGATAAAGTGTGGATTTCTATGTTATACGGGTGTTGTATATATACCAGATTTCCATCCCAGGTATTTAGATGATGTTGATTATAACCCCGCAAGAGTTGCACCAAAGTCTTGTTGACCACTTATGTTTCCCCATTTGTTTAAGGATGGAATGGTGTAAGCCTCTTCAACTTTATGTCCATATTCTCCCACACTGTAGTCCAAAATGCACTAGGAATTATGCAACTAATGCACTGTAGTTCCAATTTTTTGTTGAACTTGGTTTTCTTCTTATGCAACTAATGACTTATGTAAATTTTCAATTATTAATGGTTTCATTTTGTAGTTACCAGAGAGAGACATTTGCAGATATACTTATTCAAAATTCAAGAGAATTTAGACAACATTCAACAAACAACACATGAATACACCATATATAAATGGAAACCCATAATGCAGAAAACCACATTCTTTTTGCTGAAAGTGATTTGAAGGAAAACTCCAGCTTCCCAATTACATCAGATTTTGTAGGCTCCAACATACAAGAAGCTGCTACCTCAAGGAAGCTCCAACTCCCACAAAGTTTTTTGCAGGCTACAACCCACTAGAGACTCCTACCTCAACAGACTACAACGTGTCCTTTATCAAGATACAACTTGAAAGGAGACTGCAATCTCCCAATCACAAAACAAAGTCAATTTTTCTGTTAAGTGATATCAATTTCTTCCCTCAAGTATGTTGCTCCTCTTCTCTGCTTCTTTTCTTCAATTCTGTTCCTTTTCTGCTACTTTCTTTTCTTCTCCTAGCCATAATGCTGATCATGAACATTCTCATACAAACTTATTCACATCACAAGTTATTTTTTCATTCAACAATGTACCTTTTATAAGCATAACTTATTGACTTTTTGTATTCTATGCAGGAATACAGAATGAGGAGTAGTCTCTTAGTCTTCTAAATTTGTTCACAACCTGCCTCTTCATTTTCAAATCTAAAAATTAGAAATTTGTAATATAAAATAGAGCTGAAATAATTATTAGAGAAAATTCCAGCCTAAAAGTGCCCCTGAAATTTTATGTAATCCCCATGTTATAATATGTAAACCAATCAAAACCCTTTAAATTTAAAAATATGTACATGTAAATATTTTGGAGGGAAAAAAATAAAAAATAAAATTTTTTTAATTGTATTTTTTGTTTATCTCCTAATATGTTTACTCAAATTTCAAGTGTAGACATTTCATTGGATGCAGAATTAAATTCCACATCCAACTAGTACCCAATACGAATACTTTTGAGAAGATTCAAATCAATAACAATTGAAGATACATTGAAAGAGTGTGCTAAACAAGATTTTTTAATATATCTTCAATTTTCATCAATGTAGGTCTTCTCAAAAGTATGCATAATGGGCACTCGTTGGATGTAGAATTTAATTATGCATTGAACAATGAAATTTGAGTAAACTTATAAAATACATACTTCTTTTCCCTCCAAAATTTCTAACTCTTATTTTATTATTTTAACTATTATTTTATTATTTTTCCTTAGGAGTCCATTTTTAGGCTGAAATTTCCTCTAATGATAACTCAATAAGGATGATTGCAATAGACAAATATTTGATTTATTTATTTATTTATTTATTTTTTTCAGATTTATATTGGCTACATTTTTCAAATTTGTATTTCTTCTGTTGAAGGAAAACATACATTTTCAACTTGTGTCATTTCTTATTTTAATTGTAAGCCGTACTTCAAAATAACCAATCAATATATTTAGTAATGGACCTTCACAATTATTAACCTTTGCACTTCACATCACTTATAAGCCTTTGCATTCCAAGCAATCTTGCAACAATGACATTCAACATAAATTAGCCTTAAAACAATCAAGACAAATCAGATCAATGCCATCAAGTTTCTTTAATATGTTCATTTGACATCAGTGCCAACATTACCAACATTCTCTCCCTTTGGCATTGATGGCAACGCATCAATTCCTTCTAGTGTTTGTCTGAAAAAAATGTCTCCATTCTCTCTCTTTGACATTAATGACAAAGGGTGGTAGTGACTAAAAATTCTAATGTTCAAGTAGAATAACACATTGATTATGTATCAAATCTTTTAGTGAAAATCACATTCAGTGTGGTTCATGCAGTGTGGTTCATGATTAAGACAAGATCTCGAATGCCGACGCTTTTCGAACTAGAGAGTGTGGTTCATCATCAGGACAAGATCTCAAATGTGATTTTTCAAATGTAATTTTCACCAAAAGATTTCATACATAATTTATGGATCACATAAATCAAATTCCTAACACATTGATTATTTGTTTTCAACTAAATTATTTAACATTCTGCTCAAATAGAATATGAAAATCAACCACTTGCCACACCTTAATAAATTAGGACATTCAATGCATTATCCTCGATAATAAGTTAACATTCCTGAAATGGATTAGTGCTCTCCATAGTAAATTAATGAACAAGAATGAAGGCTGCTCCATGAATGCACCCAGAATGAATGCTGCACAATAAAAATATTAGGGAATAAAGTTATTAGGGAAGAAGACCCTATTCGATACGCTTTTGAATTCGCTGTGGCATAGACATTCACTGTGACTTGATGTTTTCATATGATGCAACGCTCTTCATATGAATAATAAATTCTTCATAATAAACATTTGAATGCTGCTACAAATTGACGCTGCTCCAATGAATGATACGTTATATTGGAAAAGAAATACTGCAATGAATAAAAAACTATGAATAAGCTATGTTTACGCTGCTCCATGAATGCACAATGTACTCTACACTGAATCGTGCTCTAATAAGACTATAAGCTGCTCCAAAGGCACATATAATGCTGAGTGCTGCTGCAAAAAGACTATTGAATAAAAGCTATTCAATAAATATTTGAACGCTCTCCGGTGTCTTTGCATGTTAGGGCACAAAACCCTAATTTATAAAAGCTCTCTTTGGCAATCCGAGTTGTTCTCCATAAATCAACACTGCATAAATCATGTATCACTGCTGCCTCCAAAGAACTTTAATGCTGCATAGATATTATACCATGTTACTCCAAAAGAATTTAACGCTGCCTCCAAAGAACTTTAATACTGCATAGATATTATACCATGTTACTCCAAAAGAATTTAACGCTGATATATTATCCCATGCTGTTCCAAGTAGAAGTAATTAACGCACAAATCCACCCAATGCTCTCCACCATTGAACGCTCACTATAATAATGAACATTGTCTAAGAATAATGAACGCCATCAACATTGAACACTCACTACAATAATGAATGTTGTCCAGCATTGAACGCTCACCATACTTCATACAATCGATACCACCGCAAGAATACCAAGAGCCCATAATGCTGAAGCTGTAAGAACACACTATAGCTGATATAAAAAACGTTGAACGCTAAAAAACACAAACAAAAGTTGATTCATGAAGTTAACACTGTCCATAGTTAAAGATCTTCATATATTGTGCAGCTAAAGAATTAACTTTGTATTGTATCCATCAATATTAAAACAACCTTATCCTTTGTATTGTATCCATATTAAAATAACACCCTCCATTAAAATAAAGCTGTATATAGCGATGTCCATAACACTGTATATATTAATCGAATGTTGAAACATTTCCACACTCAAATAATATGCAACGTACAAGGCATTCAAGGAAACATTGTAGGCTGTATTCAAAGCAATGTTCCAGGCATTCCAAAGTTCATATTTCCAGAACCCTAATTAGGTCACAAAAACCTACTTTATCCGTACATCAACAATTAAAACAGTGCAAAGATATTCTGCAATCTCAACAGTGCAATCTCAATATGTTGTATGGAAGAATCACGAATGGAGAAATGCATTGGACGAGGAATAACGCATTGGAGAAATCACATGAAGGATAGCATTGGAGGAACGCATGGAGGAACGTAACACTACTCCAAGGAAGGAATAACACAACAATGGTAAGAGGACTAACACTGCTCCAAGGAAGGAATACCACTGCAATGATAAGAGAAATAATGCTGTTCCAAGGAAGGAATAACGCTGCAATTGACAATATATGAACAATAATAGTTTGATAATATATGAATGTTGCGAATAATAATAAAAGAGGACGTTGTCAAAAGAAGTACATTTCTCATTGTTAAACCATGAATGGATTTCAATGTTGTTGGAGATGTTCTCTTTTAGAAAGTCTGTTTCCTTCCGTGAGTTAGAAGAGAAAGAAAGGGCTGAGCAAGACCCTCTCAGAGATATGTTTGCTAGTTCTTCTACTAGAGTTTTAAATAAGTCAGAATTATTGTATGAAGAAGCTGAACCTTCAACGCATAAATGGGTTCTACCCAAGATCAACGCATCAGATGTATATGCTGATCTTGGTGTCTGGCATCTAAAAGTTGCAACCAGAATTACCATCAAAGAATCCATTAGCTCAATAGAAGAGAATTCTGACTGTGTACAGTCTATTCCATTATTAGATCCAAAGCAACTCCAAGCAGAAGCAAGAAGATTGGGGACCAATTATTTGCATCTCGGATGCATAAGGGTGGGAATCCATGCACTAACCCATTAGCCACTATCCGTGATCTAACTCATAATAAATATACAGATTCCCTCATTGGAGGAATAATCGCACCTTTGTCCAATGGACCAGTCTGGTTTGATTGTTATCCAAATTTCCCTGTATTTGTTTATGATGAAACTTTGGCCGATATTCTCCAGCTTCAAATCCAAACTTCTGGATTTGACATGAAAAGAAGAAGAAATAATATCGCCATACAAACTCGGGGATGTTTTCGTCACACCAGTACATTGTATCCTGCAGTCCTCCATGCCCCCAGCAGAGATTCAAAAACCAGTGTTGTCGTTTTGACAGATCCAAAAAATCAAAAGGTCGAACACCAAGCTATTCGGTGGGAAGATCTTACATTTCCTGAACACTGGGTAGTCCCAAATCCAAAGCCCATCTCTGCTCGTAATATTACTTCTGCAAGCATCACTGAAAATCAATCCATAGCCACTCTGTCATTCCCTCGAAGATCAACCATAGACAGACGCCGGATTGAAGAAGTATGTAAAAAGTCACCATTGTATATACCCCCTGATGTTTCTGATACTGCAAGTTCCAGTCTTGTAAATTCTTCCTGTAAGCATATTGCTTTGTTCGAATTTGCCCAAATAGTAAATTTTCAACCATTACAAGTCTCGTGTCCGTAATGCCAGAGTCAAGTCAACTTGAGTCATCTTGGATATCTTGTGATACATGAGAACCATAATCCTAGGACTGGTGAAGCTCCTCCTACGACCTCTGTTAGTCCCTGTCTTAATCCCGAGTGTTCAGATATTCCATTCCCACATGAAGATGAACACATTCTCATGATGCATCTAGTTCCAACTCTGGAAGAAGAAGACCCAAGGTTAACTTCTATATTTACCAACATGAGACCTGCAAACAGTCCTAAATATGGACTTGGATATCTTGAAGAAAAAGATAAACTGATCCCAGAATGCAGATTTAAAAATCTACCGGCTGATTGTAACAAACCATCAGTTCCAGAAATCTATAAATTTTTTACTTTAATGGATGGTTGTTCTAAACATCAGATCCCAGCTCAATGGATGAAGCAGATGCTTAACTGGGATATTTATACCCATCCTCAGGCTGATGAGTTTGGTCTTACGCATACTACCGAGGAGAAAGTAAAGCTAGCTTCTGAATGGAAAAATTATATGGCGAAAAGGAATGTCTAGATCTCTTTTTACTCCTGGAAAAAGGTTAAAGAATCAGAAGTAGTTTTGATGATTGATTCTGCATCTTCCTCCTCTCATTCTTGGACAACCATATATGGTAGCAACATTGAAACATCTTCTACTTTTCCACCCTTTAAAGGTATTGTCCTAGGTGAAGGACAACATTCAGTAAAATCATATCCTTTGATATATGAGGATGACACAGCCATAGGGGTTGAGGGAAAGATACAGAAAACCTGTGAGCAATTAAACTGGACAAATACTGCACTCATTGGTCTAGAAATAAATGTTGCTAAGGCTACCACAGTGAAGGATCAGATTGATAGAGT
This sequence comes from Pinus albicaulis, assembly GCA_034641835.2. NCBI lineage: Eukaryota > Viridiplantae > Streptophyta > Pinopsida > Pinales > Pinaceae > Pinus > Pinus albicaulis. The sequence continues at coordinate 859,349,520 of CM076582.1, forward strand.
TCAAGTCTCTATCAATGATGTAAATAATTCTTTGAATTCTGTATAGTATAATTCTTCTATTGCCAAAGATTATTCTTTAGAATATTTAAAGAAGATTGATGAAGTAGAGAATTCTATTATTGAGCAATCCATCTCTACACGGCATTTGATTTCTAATCTGTCTGATAAAGTTGATAGGATGAATCTGAAAAAGATAGATAGACCTATTCCAGCTTCATTTTTACAAAAGGGAAAAACTGTACATACTCATGAACTTAGTGAAAATATAGTCTCTAAGTTTCCTCATTATTCCCCAAAGAAGCTTATAAGCCTTCTCAGCAGTCCAAGCCAGAACTCCCTAGCTCAAAAGAAGAAAAAATTACCATAGCCTCTCTCTCTCATGAATCTGACTCTGAGATTGAGGTCCTCCCTGTGTATGAACCTCTTGAGCCTCAGTTTACTAGACATCCTGCTCCTGATCTAATTGGTGTTGGTAAGATTCCTCACAGAGAGACCTTCTTTGAAAGCATAAATAAGGAATGGAATCTTGACAATCTGTCTACAGCACAGATTAGACAGATGTTAGATCAGATGATTACAGAGTATAAGCTGATGTGTGTCGCAGGAAAGTCAGAAGTAGAATCTTGTAAAACTTTGATTCAATGTTTTACAGGAACACTAGCCAGATGGTGGGAGTTGGAGTCATCTCCAGCGATGATTGATAAAATGGAGAAAGAAGTGGTAAAAGATGAGAATGGTGATATTGAGTTCCATTCTGATGGCAAGCCAATTAACAATATGATTGGTGCATTGACTGCTATGATTCAAGAGCATTTTTGTGGTGCTGATGTTACACTCTCAGATAAACATGAATTGATATTAATGAATCTGAAGTGTCGAAATATTAACCAGTATGAAGATTTCCATAGGGACTGGATGCAAAGAATCTTCCTAGTTAAGGATCCTAAAAATATGTTATGGAAACAAATTTATTTAGCAACTTTACCTTCCAAGCTTGTAGATATTTTAAAGCTGCAAGAAGTCTTCCCATTGCCTCTTGAAGTATATCTGTGGGGAGAAATATATTATATTATTACTAAAGTCTTGATAATTTTATGTACCAGTTCCAAGATGACTAAATCTATAGACAAGCTCAATAGACTTCCTGGTACCAAGTCTTTCTGCAGTAAATATGGTATTACTATAGATGATCCTTTGGTTACCCACAGAAAATCTAGAAAGAAAGCAAAGAAAGTCCAAAGGAGAAGTAACACATCTACCTATCATCTGAGTTCTAAGAAACGACGTGAACTCCGGCCATCCAAACCAAAGAGACAACCATCAAAAAGGGGATCTCAAAGATACTTCCCCAGAACTCATTATTATGAGCCAACAGATATTCATCCTTGCTCCCAGAAGCTTGAAAAAATGAAGGGAGTAGTTTGCTGGTTGTGTGGCCACACAGGGCATACTTCTAATCTTTGTCCTACAGCCCTAGATTCAAAGAGAAATCGTGGCCAAAAATCCCAGCCACAAAACAGAGCCAACACTTCTGTTAAAATTGAAACTAAGTGTTCACGCTATGGCTCCTCTTTTCATAAGACTGAGGAATGTAACAGGCTTGCTATCCAACAAGCTGAAGAAGTCTCTTGTTCCTCATCTGAAACTGAATCCCCTTCTTCATCTTCTGTCGAAGAAATTAATGCTTATTGCCAGTGTTCTGATTCAGAAAATTGTAAATGTGGTTGTTCTGATTCTGAATCAGAGTTTTCTTCCGATGCCTCTCTTCCAGAAGACTTTTCAAGCAAACTCAAAGTGCTTATGGCACAAACCGATGAAGATGATCTGAAAGTGTTTGCCCAGATTCGAGCTATGGATGAAGGTGATTTGAAGACAAAGCTACTTGAAACTTTCATGCAGCATGGCACTGGTTCTTCCAGCACTCAGACTAGTAAGAAGCCTATTTTTGTTGAAGCTTCTTACGACAAAAACACCAAAAGCTATTTCCGCCAGCAAAACCAAGTCAAAGTTCGCGCACTCACTTTGGGGGAGGTGAGTAAGGAGATACATTCAATGAAATCTGAAATTTCTGCCCTCAAAATGCAAATTTCACAACTTGAAAAAGCCAAACAGGTAGTTTCTAGCAGAAACAAAAATTATACTTTACATACTGCACCTGCACAATCATCTATTTCTGATGTTGAGATAGCAGAAGGACGGCTTGATCCCCATTTGGGATTTAGAGAAATGCAAATACTTGTTATTCAATATCAGCAACATCATGTGAAAATTAATGTATGCATTAAAGGAGAAATGTTTTCTTTAACTACATTACTAGATTCAAGCGCATATGTTAATATATTCTCAAAGAAAGCTATTCCTTCCAAATTCTGGGTATCTGCTACCAGAAAAGTTATAGGGCTAGGAGATAAGACCCTAGAATTTGAAGTTCCCAAAGCTGCTGTATGTTTTGATTCTCACTGCATTAAGCTAAAATTTGCCGTAGGAAACATTCCAGTTGATTGTATTATTGGGAATGTATTTTTAGCAGCTGTTGAACCCCATGGGTCCCTTAGACTACCGAACAAGAAAGTGGGGTATTTCATCATTGTACCAACATCTGATAAAAAGGGAAAGAGGATAGAATTACCATATATTTCTAATCCTCGAGTTTCTACTATGGTGCAGGCAATGCAAGAACTTCAAAAAGCAGAGAACAGGTTGATAGAACTCAAATATCATAAAAGAATTATTCATATTGAAGAACAATGGAGTTCTCCAGGAATTCAGAGGAAAATTTCTTAATTACAAAAACAGTTTGAAGACACATGCTGTTCTGAAGAGCCCAATGATTTCTGGCATCGAAAATAGCACTATGTAGAACTTCCTTATAAAGAAGAATATAAAGGTAGGCCATGTAAATCCAGAGCTATACCAATGAGCAAAGAATACAGACAGCTCTGCGAAAAAGAAATCAATCAGCTTCTAGAAAGAAAGCTGATCCAAGAGTCTAGCAGTCGTTGGAACTGCTATGGCTTCTATGTGAATAAAAGAAGTGAAAAAATAAGAGGTATACCCAGATTGGTAATCAACTATAAACCTCTTAATTCTGTTCTGGCTAATGATACATATCCTATCCCTCATAAAGGAGATTTGCTGGGTAGGATATCAGGAGCTAAGATATTCTCCAAGTTTGATTTAAAATCAGGATTTTGGCAAGTGGAAATTGCAGAACAAGACAAGTTCAAGACTGCTTTCAATATTCCTGCAGGCCACTATGAGTGGAACGTGATGCCATTCGGCCTTAAGCATGCACCTTCTAAATTATAGAAGGTAATGGATTCTATCTTTAAACCATATGCTGAATGGTTATTAGCCTATATTGATGATCTCCTGATTTTTTCTAAAAATCTCCAAGACCACTTCAGACATTTGAAGATTTTTATAAAGTTGGTCAAGAAAAATGGTTTGGTCTTAAGAAAGAAAAAGATGGAGCTTTGTCAGACCAAAATTAAATTCCTTGGGCACACCATTGAAAATGGTCAGATTGCTCTCCAAAATCATGCCATAGAATTTGCAGACAAGTTTCCAGATGTTATTCTGGATAAGACACAACTACAAAGGTTTCTTGGCTGCCTAAATTATGTGAGCAATTTTTATGCTGAATGTGCCATTGATAGATCTCTGTTGAACCAGAGATTAAGAAAAATTCCAAAGCCTTGGACTGAGGAACACATTGAAGCAGTCAGACAAATCAAGGCTAAGGTAAAGAATCTCCCTATTCTTTATGTTGTTGATGATGAATCTTTTAAGATAGTTGAATCTGATGCCAGCAATATAGGTTGGGGAGGTGTCCTCAAACAAATACCAAATGAAAAGAGCAAGAAGAACGAAGAACAAGTAGTGCAGTATGCTTCAGGAGTATGGAGCAAGTCTGAGAAAAACTACTCCACAATTGAAAAAGAAGTAAAAGCTGCATCGAATTGTATCAGTAAGTTTTCTATTCATTTGGTTAATAAGTTATTTCTGCTAAGAACAGATGCACAAGCCCTAGAAAAAGTAATAACGAAGACTATCAAAAATCTTGAAGATGCTAAATTTGCAAGATGGCAAGCCCTATTTGCAAATTTTGATTTTAAGGTTGAACACATCAAAGGGATTGACAACTCTTTGCCAGATTTTCTTAGTAGAGAACATCTCCAACATCAAGAACAATTAGCAGAGGATCAGGATGATCATGTTATGGTCATCATCACAGAATGGGATCAAACCCATCAGAGGGAAACTCTGAGAACTATCTCAGATACAAAACCATGGGTTGAGTACAAAGATGAGTGGAGACCCACTTGGAAACTCCGCAACACTAAGGTACTAGATGCCCATCTTCAGAATCACTCAGACATATTGCATCTCGTACTAGAAAGAAGAATACATCCATGAGGCAGCAGATGGATACATGATATGATGTATTCTACCAGCATGACAGCTTCCCATGAAGCTGAAAGATCTCTGTCAGAAGATTTTTGTGATTTATCTGTCATATGTATTGGGGTAGTGATAGAACAAAAATCTTTTACAAGTCCTTTTCTATCAACAGAACGTGGTATCCTGGATGGAACTGGTCTGAAAGGTTCAGGATGTGGCCCGACGACAATCTTGAGTTTGTCTTCCCATATACCATTTACAATTTCTCTGATTATAAAAAATTATGGTGGAACCTGATGAATAAAGATGGAAGAAATGAAACACATTATACCAAGGTAAAGTTTGGCTCCACCTGGATCACCCAAGCTAACCAACAACCACCGTGGTTGACGGAATGGTGGAAATATTACAGGTTAAGTGCCTACAGCATGGATCCACAGTTTTATGAATCATACTTCCAAAATCAATGCAATTGGTGTATAGAAGAAGGCAGAGGTGAATGCTTCAACATTCCCTGTCAAGATGTCAGAGGACTCAACCAGCTCGGCGTTATCTACATGAGAGATAATCCTATTCTAGAAATGCACATGAGAATGCATCATCAATGGCTGGTGATGACCAAAATAAAACACCAATTTGTACTTAACAAACCCATGATTATTCGCAAAATTTACACAAAAGCCTGGGATGATTCTACGTATCCAAGATTGAGATTTCCTGGAATCAAAATCTTGGATGATCCTGACATCTGCAGTACAAGTGGTTCACGTGGCCTCCACTGATCAAAATGATCCACTTTGTTTTGTCTCCCAGTCATGGGATTACAGTGACCGGATTTTTCCCGAGGGCTTTTTCCCGGTACAAAAAGCATCCTCCATGTAAATAATCATGATTGTTTCCTCGTGGGCCTTTGTACTTAAAGGTATCCACTGTGTACAACACACACTATCACATGCATGAGTCCGGAGAAAGGAATCTCTGCGCGGATGTGACCTCGGTGCTACCCGAAAGCAATGATTCCTCCTCCACGTCAATAGACATAGGAAGATTTGAATTGATTGTTTGTCCCCCCTCTCTTCCTATAAAAAGAGGGTTAGGATCATTCATTCGGCATTCGGGGTGAGAGTGTCTAAGAGTCATTTTTGGGTTTTAAGTCAAGAGTCTAAGCTCCCTACTCTGCATCTGCGAGAATTATCTCGATCTTCTTGCATCGCGGAGATCTTCCTCTAAGTTTATTAGGTGATCAGAGAAGCCTGCGCATCTGTGTGTTCGGCACAGGTGAGAACCTAAAGTGGTCTGATCAATAGATCGAGTCAGTATATGTCATTGTGTGTTTGTCAAAAACTCTGAGACAGAGTCTGCATACAGCCAAGAAGCCTCCAGTAAGCTCTCTCAGTGCCTGAGAAGCAAAAGTCTGGTAAATGCTGGTGCAGTCAATCTCTGGAAGGAGATATTGAGTCCAGATCTGTAAGAATTCTATAATATCATTCTGAAATATCAATAAAGAGAGAAGTTTTCAGTTCCGCATTTTTAGTACTGTAACTTTGAGCTATTTAATTGTCTACTGAGGCAATATTGTCTCTTTCAAATTCACTGAAATTTTGCCAGAGGTTCGCCAAATCATGAAGGGACGCCAAGGCTGTTGAAGGCGAAGGGATGTCGTGTTAAGGCCGCGAGAGCGTGAAAGTGAAAGTAGGTTCGTGTATGGGTTCACATAGGGAATTCTGAAAGGATAAAGACAAGAAGAGACTTAGTAAGGCCAAGTCTGCCAGTCGGTGCGGTTGCTAGCAAGCTTGTGGAAGCCCCTGCGTAAAAAATTCCAATTTCAACAATATAACAATAATGCTCTCCTCCTCATATGAATAACCCTACTCAAAAATAATATATGCTACTCCAATGAATAAATAATAGCGTCGTTCTAAATAATACCATTTCATTCCAACGGTCAATATTGTTCACATATCAATTGAATGCTTTCTAAATAACTAGGGCTTCAAAGTATATTATTCCAACCATATGTCGAGAACCCTAATTTCAATGTAATGTCCAATATGGTAGTTAAGAATAAATGAAATGTACATTTCTAAAAATTCTTTCCAAATAACTAGGGCTCCATAGTATATTATTCCAACACTGTCCATATGTCCGGAACCCTAATTTCAATGTAATAATGAAATGTACATTACTAAAAAATTACATTGTCCAATATATTCCACCGTGAACACAACTATCATATTTGTATATATGTCAATAGGATTTGTACTAGCTCAGAGAAATATATGTAGTATTAATACCAAGTAATGATAAGCAATAAAACATTGAGTATTATAACACATAGCATAGATTCCAATCAATGAATATAGGATTTGTACTAGCTCAGAGAATTGTCTTTAGTATTAGTACCAAGTAATGATGAGCAATAAAACATTGAGTATGGTAACACATAGCATAGACACCAATCAATGAATGTACTAAGAATATTTATTATATTTATTATCATGTGCCTGTCTAGTGGGTTACCTTCTACCTCTACTAATTTACCTTTTACCTATGCCTCTGTCCTCTCTGTCATTGTCATGTCATTTTCACCTCATACTACGTGTTCTATCCTCGTGAATCCTTTTGTAAATTATTGTAAATTATATATGTACAATCTTCTTGTTCTTTAGTTTTTTTTTTCGCATAGATTTTTTAAATTTCTCTATAGTGATCTGATGCATGTGGATTTTTTTTTCTAAGACTTTTGTCTTAGTGATAGAGGTTTGTGCCAAAAAAACTCAATTAAGGCCATTCAAATTCCTTTGGTCTTTGTTTCTGATTGATTCACATAAGATGGATCTAGATCTTTATTTTTAGGGTTTTTTCTGGTTTGCTTCATTTTCATTTGTAGCATTTCAATGTATGTAGTTATTCAATATATAAATGTTGGTGATGTCTCTTTTAATGGCATGGGTTGGTGAAATTTTTTTGTTCTCCTTTTTTTTTTCATTTTCTACTGCGTAAACTCTCCTAGTGAAATTCCCTTGCAATAGTAATATTGGTTTGAATTTTTGCTTCATTGTTTGCTAAATTTTTGCACTAGTTCATTTGCATTTAGATCTTTATTTGCCCCCCCTTTTTTTATTTCATCAATAAAATACACAAAGCATTGTGTCATAGATAGTCCTCTTCTAGATATATGGAAATGAACTCTGCATTAGAATTAGTTCAATATCGTTGATCATAGCCTCGTGTCAAGAAAATTCCTCGATTTTTTATGATTTATTTAGAACAATGATGATGATGAATTGATTCTACACTCAAATCTTATATTATGTTCAACTATGTTATTGTAGTGCTTCAAGGGATTTCTTCTTTTGATGATAAATACACTTTAATTCTTCAACCATTCCCCATTTCTATACATGAGGTAAGGTAAAAATATAGAATTTAAATATTTGTGCTAACACTAAAGGATTTAGAGAGATCCTAGTGATGCATTGATATGCAACAATGTAGCTTAATCACATGCCAACCTTATGATTGTAGAACCATTTTCATAGTTTCCTTTATTAGCAAAATTTTGCAATCATAGAAGATATTTGCATGAAATTATTCTTTACACTAATATTGTGATAGATTAGTTGCTAGACTAGATATCTTCATATATAATTTGCAAATAATATGGTTTAGATGTCGATCTCATAATGCTTCATTATGAACTTCTATATATGCTCCTCTAGGCTTGATGAAATCACCTTTGCTTTTGCTTTCATATATATATATATATATACGAAGAGATCTTAGTTTTTTATTTCTTCATAGATAAACTGTTAGTTGAATACATGAGTTATCATAATATATTTTGATGCATACCATATAAATATTAAGATTCATAGAGGCTAAAGAATTTTGAGAAAATTCTATTGATGCAGATATACAGTGAGTTAGGCTCATCTTCAACATGTTTTGACTAGATATGCAAATGTTTAACTGGACTATGTATATTTGAGGATAGTTGTTTACATGATTATATATAGGATATATACAAATGTATATTTTTTGCATAAAATTTTGTATTAAAGAATTAAACTTTGAATGATGAACCTTATTGATTTTTCATATTCATTAGGAACATGGCTTGATGTTGCAATGGTAGGATGGTCCTTTGTTCTTATTGATTCTTGAATGCTCCAAAATATTGACACAATCATATGCTTCCTTCTCCTATGTAGTCTCCCCCTTAGATAGTGCATTCATTTTCATATTCTCTTCATTCTTTTAGGTTTTCTTATTGAAATCAAACTAGTGAGAGGATTTTTTTGGCCCTCATATATTCAAAATATTCTCTAACAAGTGGATTAATAAATATATCTATATTTTCTTTTATGGGTATGTATTCCATATTCATTGTTTGCTTGTTGAGCCACTTGTTCTACAAGGAAGTAATACTTTATGGGGATATGTTTAGTCTTTGAGTGAAGCACTAGATTTTTCGAAATACTTATTGCAATTGTATTGTCACACTTAATAGATATTGGTTCACTAAAATTTACCTTCATATCTTGTAGAGTTTGTTTCATCCACAACACTTGTTTGCAACAAGCAACAACTGCTATGTATTCAACTTCTGTTGTAGATAGAGAAACTGATGATTGTTTCTTGCTTAACCATGCAACCAAAGACTCTCCTAAGTTGAATGCAACACCACTTGTACTTTTTCTATCATCCACACAACTAGCCCAACCCGCATATGTGTATGTTTTCAGTGTAAAGTTATTACCTTTTGGGTACCATAGTCCATAGTCTATAGTCCCTTTCAAGTATCTAAATATCCGCTTTGTTGCTAATATATGACTATGCTTAGGTGTTGTTTGATATCTTCCCACTAATATGACCTCCAACATTATATCTATTCTATAAGTTGTTAGATATAACAAACTACCTATCATATATATATAAATCTTCTAATCGACGATTCATTATTTGCACATAACTTGCATCTAATTTCCATGGGGGTTGAGATAGGTTTACAATCTTCCATTTGGAACTTTTTCAACATATCTTTTAGGTATTTCTCTTGGGAAATGAATATGCCTATTGAATTTTGTAGGATTTGCAGCCCTAGGTAAAATGTGAGTTCTCCAATCATTGGCATCTCGAATTCAGACCTCATCTCTTCAACAAACCATTTTATTATACTATATTTATTGTAGAAAAACATAATGTCATCCACATAAAAAACCAAAATTAGTAATTCATCTCCATCATCCTTTATGTATAAGTTACTATCATCTCCTCCTCTTTTGAAGCCCTATTTTTGAAGATATTTATCCAACCTTGAGTACCTGCCCTTGGTGCTTGTTTAAGACCATACAATGCCTTCTTTAACTTGCAAACATATTTAGTATTTTCAGACAATAAAAATCCCCCAGGCTATTCCATATAGAACTCTTCCCGAAGTTCTCAATTCAGGAAAGAAAACTTCACATCCATTTGGTATACTTTGAAATCATTATAACAAGAAAATGCCAAAAACATCCTGATTGCTTCCAATCTTGCCACTCGTGCAAACGATTTTTCATAGTCAAGACCTTCTACTTGTCAGTAACTCTTGCACAATAGTCTGTCTTTGTTTCTAACAATTTTCTCCTATTCATTCATCTTGTTTTTGAATGCCCATTTTGTGCCAATGACAGTCTTTCCAACTAGTCATGGTGTCACTTCCCAAGTCTTGTTCTTTTCAATTGGGTCTAACTTGTTAGTTAACATTTATTTAGTTTTTGGCTTTGATTGTTTCATCAAAGTTCTTTAGTTCAATCTGTGATAACATAGCAATATGAACTTGGTCTGATTTCTTTGCAAGTTTCCTCCTTGTTTGCACTCCTTCACTTTTATCTCCTAATTTTACTTTCAGGGTGATTCTTTTGTGTCTGTCTTGAGGGACCTTTTAAATGAGTGTCTGTCCTTTTTTTTCTTCATCCCATACTTCATTTTCTTCACTATCATGATGATGATCCGGAGGATTGATACAACATGTTCTCTTGTTATTATCAGGTAGCTCTTCATCAAAATTTACATCTATGAATTCTACAATCTTATGCAATCTTTTATTATAGCAACTGTATCCCTTACTTTTTGATGGATATCCCAAAAATAATCCCTCATCTTATCGAGCATCAAACTTTCCTAACTTCTCATCATTATTTTTACTATAGCATTTACTTTTGAGCACTTTAAAATATTTTATTGAAGCTAGCTTACCATGCCACAATTCATATGGTGTCTTGTCATAGTTTGGTCGAAGATGTGCCTTATTGAGAATATGAATTGTTGTGTGTACTATTTTTTCCCAATAGGTCTGAGGAATGTTTCTCTTTTCATTAGAGAACTTTCGAGGTCTAAAATGGGCCTCCTAAGAAAAATGTACAACCAAAATAAACTTTATAAGAACTAATAAGATTCAAGATGATGATGTCACCCATGGGGGATGATTCACCATTTATGGGGTAAAAAAATAAAAGTTAAAAAAATAATAAAATAATAAAACTAAATTTTCAACTTATCCCCCTAAAGTTTTACTCAAATTTTGAGCGGGAGCACTTGCTGGATAAAAAATTTAATTCCTCATCCAAGGAGTATCCATATTGCATACTTCGATGGGCGGCACGAATAATGAGAAATACATGAAAAAATGTGATTGCAATCACGTTTTTTCATGTATTTCTCATTTTTCGTGTAGTAGGGTCCATTGAAAGTATGCAACATGGGTATTCCTTGGATGATGAATCAAATTATGCATACAACGAGTGTTCTCGCTCTAAATTTGAGTAAACCCATTGGGAGATAAGTTGAAAATATGAGTTGAAAAAGTAGTTTTTTCTTTTTTTCCCTCTAAATTTTGATGATGTAATATCATATTATTTTATTATTTCCACTATTATTTTATAATTTCCTTTGGAGGCCCATTTTATACCTCAAAATTCCCCTAATGGCACCATGGCTCTCATTATTTGTTGAATGAATTTATTTTGTCTCTTGGAAATCCATTATGTTGTGGTGTGTCTACAATAATATAATGCCTTTTTATGCCAATTCCATCGCACAGGTATGAAAACTGATATGAAGTAAATTCAACTCCTATGTCTGACCTTATGCACTTTACCTTGCACCCTGTTCTATTTTCTGCTAATGCTTTGAATATTTTGAACTTCTCAAATGATTTTGACTTATTTCTAAGGAATACTAGCTATGAATTTAGAATAGTCATCAATTATCAACATAAACTATTTTTCTCCTCTTGGTGCTTCTGTTCTGGAAGGACCACACAAATCCATACGTATTAACTACAAATTCTTACTAGACTATTTATCCTTGATTTTTAATGAAGTTTGTATTTGTTTTCCCATTTGAGATAACTTGCAAGAATTAGGGGAATTTTGAGATCTAAAATGGGCCTCCTAAGGAAATTATAAAATAATAGTGGAAATAATAAAATAATATTAGATTACATCATCAAATTTTAGAGGGAAAAAAAAAACTACTTTTTCAACTCGTATTTTCAACTTATTTCCCTATGGGTTTACTCAAATTTCAAGTGGGAACACTCATTGTATGCAGAATTTGATTCCTCATCCAAGGAGTACCCATGTTGCATACTTTCAATGGACCCCGCTACATGAAAAATGAGAAATACATGAAAAACATGATTGCATTCACATTTTGCTTGTATTTCTAATTTTTCGTGTAGCGGGGTCCATCAAAAGTATGCAACATGGGTACTCCTTGGATGAGGAATTAAATTTTTCATCCAATGAGTACTCCTGCTCGAAATTTAAGTGAAACCTTAGGGAGATAATTTTAAAATACGAGTTGAAAAGTAATTTTATTATTTTTTAATCTTTTTACTTTTTTACCACAAAATGGTGAATAATCACTCATGGTTTACATCATCATCTTGAATCCTTTTGGTTCTTATAAATTTTATTTTGATTGTACATTCTTCTTAGAAGTCCCATTTTACACCTCAAAAGTTCTCTAATGTAGTGGTTTTAGGTTTCTTTATCTTTGGTAGATCTTTGATTTTTCTCTTCTTACTAAGCCTCATGATGTGATCAAAATTGAGATGTCCCAATCTCCTATGCCATATCCAAGATTCATCTTGTTTGTTGATATGGAACTCTTCATTATTTCCTTCAAAATTTATACATTATTGTCTGTTCGAACTCCTTTAGCCAAAATCTTCTCAGTAGTTGTTGAATCGATCTCCCAGTCTTGAGCTCTGAAGAGAACATCATAACTTTTGTCACACATATAACTTACATTGATCAAAAGATTATGTTTAAGACCATATACAAGAAATACATCCTGAAAATTTCCTCTTCCATTATTTAGACTAATTGTGCCCTTTCCTCTAATTCTTCCAACTTCATCTTTTCCAAATGTAACATTTCCAGTTTTATTTTCATCTAGGGATATAACCTTTCTTTAATTTCCTGTCATGTGTATAGAGAAGCCACTTCACGTACCATTTATTATTTTGATCTTAAGCATATAGTGTTGATTTTTGTATCATTGGAAAGTGTTCCAAGTCTCATATTTTGTGAGGAGGTTTGGACATCAGTATTCCAAAGAACCCAAAAACCGTTTGTGGAAATTCCACTAGGTTCATGTTTTATTAAAATAATTAATTATTTTAATGTAGTCCCTAAGTCTAAACTTAGGGAAATTAAATAATTAAAGGGTATTAATAAAATTGAGTGAGAATATTCTAGAGAACAGAGATCAAGCCATGTTTTAATCTTAGCCATTGATTAAAGATCTAATCTAGGCCATGTTTTAATCTTAGCCAGTGAGGTAGTCCAACGTAGGGAATGCGCAGAAGATCACACAGAGTGACACAGAGGGAGATATGGTGTCTTCCTAGTGTCAGAAATTCTCCTAGAGGATTCGGGGAATTTATCTCAGGTGTATTCTAAAGGTTGCTCATCTATTTCTTGTGAAAGAGCTTCCTTGCTGAAGAATAATACAAACCCTCATTTGCTGCACCAGTTTTCCCGCATTGGGTTTTTTCGGGGAAAATTGTCCAAAAATAATTATGTACATGTGATTGTTTCTATTGTGTTATATGTGTTCTGTTCTATTTTATGATTATGATTAAGTGAATACTGTAGTTGTGTTTATTTCAGAATTTACTGGTAGAAAAAATGTAAATAACTTATCATAAATAAGTAGGCGAAATAAACCTATCACTGCAATAGTATTTTGGTTTTAAATTTTCACATGGTCTCAGAGAAAAATACGAATAATATACAAGGATGTTCTGCAATGGAAAAAATATCCGATAGTAATGCAACATTAGCTTGGAAGTGTTCATGCAGTTCTCCAGAGTGCATGGAGGAACAAAGGGATCATGACGTTTCAGTTTTGACATCCAGACTAGAAGAGGAATTTGCTTGTGTGTCAAACATGGCCTCTCCAGAGACCTATTATATTGATAGTGGAGCATCTTCTCACATGACGAGAGTTCGAGAATGCTTCTCAAGCTACCAGGAGGAGCAGATGAATTTTCAAATCATTATGGGAAACAAGGAAAAATGTACCCCTGTTGGAAGAGGCACCATAATATTTCAAACAGAAGCTGGCAACAAGCTTCGGGCTACCAACATACTGCATGTAACAGGATTGGGGATGAATTTAATCTAAGCCTTCTCAACTTCAGAACAAGGGTTACGATGTATACTTTATTGAAAACAAATTTTACGTCAAACACCCAAGTTGGAAAAAGAAGTCACAAATTGGAGTCAGGATCCATAAACTGTACAAGTTACAACTCAAGTCCCCATTGACACTAATAGGCAGTACTGATGAAAGGGATTTGAATGAATTATGACATAGAAGAATGGGGCATCTACATTATGGAGCCTTGAGAATTATCAAGAAGAGTGTCACGAGAGCTCCAAAACTTAGCACCAAGCGAGACGATGTCTACATAGGGTGCGTATTAGGGAAGTATGCTAAGGCAACATATGCAAAAAGAAACAATAGGGCCAAGAGTGTGTTGGGATTGATACACTCAGAAATTAGCGAATCAATGCCCATGAATTCTCTCAATGGTGCAAAGTACTTTGTCACCTTTATCGATGACCATTCTAGAAAGACATGGATCTACTTTATGAAGACCAAATATGAGGTCTTTGAGCGATTCAAATAATTTAAGGCTCTAGTGGAGAATCTAACAGAAAATTAGATCAATACATTGCAATCAGATAATGGTGGATAGTACATTGACAAGGACCTCAAATGGTTCTGCACAAAGGAAGGCATAAAGAGAGAATGGACTGCTCCATATAAGCTGTAGCCGAATGGGGTCGCAGAGAGGAAGAACAAGATTATTGTGGAAGTTGCGAGGGAAATGTTGTATGATCAAGACATGCCCAATTTTTTGTGGGATGAAGCTTGTAATACAACTATGTATGTACAAAACATGGTGCCTTATAACACATTAGGTAAGGTTACTCCTGAGAGTGTGTTCATTGGCAGCAAGCCTGAAGTGAGCCACTTTAGGATATTTGGCAGTATAGTGTATTGCCATGTACCCGATGAGAAGAAGAAGAAGTTGGATTAGACTACTGAAAAAGGGTACCTTATGGGATATAGCAAGAATGCAAAGGCTTACCACATCTATATTTTCGAGAGTAGGAAGATAGTGGTAAGACAAGACCTGAATTTCATGGAGGAGAGAGCCTTCAGGAAATCTCGAGAAATGTCTTCAGCTACATAGTATGAGGAGGATTTGTTGGTCTAGCAAAAAAAACCTATGGATGATGGCTTTAGAGCCTCTCCAAGGCACAAGGATCCTAAGGAAATATTTTCTGAGGAAGTGCAAGAAGGAGAGTAAGTGAATCCACCCACCACCAGTGGAAGGATGAGCAGAGAACTAAAACAGATTCCGAGGGATGTAGAGGAGTTTGTTGGAGCTCCTAGAAATGAGAAGAGGGAATGCAGACAACCAAATACGTACCAGGAATTGGTAGCACAGGTTGGAGAACCCTCTAGTTTTCAAGAGGTAGCTCAACGTCAGGTGTGGGTAGATGCTATGGTGGAGGAGTACAACTCCATCATGACAAATGATGTCTGGGAAGTAGTTCCTAGACCTACGAACATGTCGATTGTAGGTTCGAGATGGATCTGCAAGGTTAAATATGTTGTAGATGGAAACATAGAGAAATTCAAATCCAGGTTTGTGGCTAAGGGGTATGCACAGAAGGAAGGGATCGATTATGAAGAAACCTTCACCTCGGTAGCTCGGTATACTTCAATCAGATTCGTCATCTCTCTTGCAGCACAGATAGGATGGGAAATTCACCATATCGATGTCAGGATTGTGTTCTTGAATGGGATGATAGAAGAGGAAGTGTACATAGAACAACCAGAGGGCTTTGAGACAGATGAGCAGAAAAATCATGTGTGTGGGCTTAAGAAATCCTTGTACAGTCTAAAGAAATCCCTTTGAGTGTGGTATGGGTGAATTGACAACTACCTGCAGAAGATGGGATTTTTCAAGAGTGACGCAGATCCCAACCTATACTATATGAGACTAGGGGACGAGACTCTAATATTGGTGTTATATGTAGATGATATGTTTATGACTGGATGATCTAGGCTCACCAAAGACTACAAGGAAAATATGGCTATAGAATTCGACATGAAGGATCTAGTGCAGATGCATTATTTTCTAGGTTTGGATGTTTGGCAGCAGAAGGGATAAATATTCCTTGGGCAAGGAAGATATACTACAGAAATTCTGAAGAGATTTCAGATGGATGACTGTAGACCCATGGCCACACCAATGATCACAAACTAGAAGAAAATCGACATGTCCAAGGATTATGAGGCTGATCCTACCTTGTATATGCAGCTCATAGGATCATTGATGTACTTGGTCAACACTATACCAGACATCTGTTATGCCATGAATACCTTCAGTTAGTTCATGGTAGAACCAAGGAGGGCTCACTGGGCAACAACCAAACATGTTCTCAGATACTTGAAGGGGATAGTCGATTTTGGACTGAGGTACACCAAGGGAAATGAAATCTAGTTGAGTTGGTTCACTGACATAGACTGGGCTGGAAGTCTAGCAGATCGAAAAAGTACCAGTGGGTATTGTTTCAGTGTCAGATCAAGAATGACTTCTTGGTGCAGTAGGAAAAAAAAATCTGTGGCGCTGAGCTCAACCAAGGCTAAATATTTGGCAGCTATCACAACTTTGTGTGAGGCCATATGGCTTCATAAGCTGCTCATAAACTTACCCAAGAAGAGGATGTAACTGCCCAGAATTTTGTGTGATAATCATAGTTGCATCAAGCTCTCTGAAAACCCCGTGTTTCATGATCGGTCGAAGCACATTGACATCAGGTGCCACTTCATTAGAGACTATGTCCAATGGTAAGATGTATAGTTGAAGTACATTCCTACAGGGGAAAATGTGGCATATATCCTCACGAAAGCTCTGGGTAAGGATAAGTTTTCTTACTTCAGAGAAAATATGGGGATGGTCAAGAATCCATTCGAGTAGAGAAATGGATAGGCTCACAATTCAGAGGGAGATGCAGTACGGATGAGGCAGTGACAGAGACAGTGTCATGGGAAGAAGTATAGAGGGCAACAGTGCAACATATGAGGGGAAAAAACCGAGACATCAGAAACACAGTAGATGCTTCAGGTCAGAGCAGATGAAATTGGTATTTTGAGTGAAAACTTTCCTTGCTAAGAGGGAGTGTTGATTTTGTATCATTTGAAAGTGTTCTAAGTCTTATATTTTGTGAGGAGGCTTGGACATCAGTATTCCAAAGAACCTAGAAACCATTTGTGGAAATTCCACTCAGTTCATGTTTTATTAAAATAAATAATTATTTTAATGTAGTCCCTAAGTCTAAACTTAGGGAAATAAAAAAATTAAAGGGTATTAATAAAATAGAGTGAAAATATTCTAGAGAACAAAGATCAAGTCATGTTTTAATCTTAGCCATTTATTAAAGATCTGATATGGGCCATTGATTCATCAACGAGATGATTATAAGAGAAGGCTTGAGGGTCATTTGGAAAGTAAGCCGGGTACACACTCAATACCCAAAGGAAATTGATTCTGAACGAAGAGAATTCGATTTCAGAGGGAGAGTTGCAGATGCAGAAGAAGGAAGGGGAAGTCAACAGAGGAAAATAAAGGCAAGAAGAGGAGGACACAGGGGGTCACAAAGGTCAGTGCTGAGAAGAAACACTGAGTCCCCACGTAGAATGACGTAGTCCAGCACAGGGACTATGCAAAAAATCACACAAAGTGACACAGAGGGAGATATGGTGCATTAGGGGAATTTTGAGGTCTAAAATGGGCCTCCTAAGGAAAATGTACAATCAAAATTCACTTTATGAGAACCAATCACATTTTAGGGGATGACATCATTCCTAATGGTTGATGTGGCATTGCTTGAGTTAAAGGTACTTACTTGTCACATTCTCAATGGTAGATAAAAAAATCATGGTTAACCATGGTAGTGCTCTAGGTACTTTTAAAGTCATAAAATAAAGTACTCATAATAAATGTCATTTCACACTTTTTGAATAAAATATTATTATTGTCATTTCATATTTTTTAAAAGAAACAATGCATATCTATACACAATCTTTATGTATTTACACACTTTTCAATAAATATTATATTTGTGTATTTTCAAATATTTATTTATAAATTAAATCAATTCAATATGTAATATACAATTCTAACATAAAATGATATATTATATTATATTATTTTTATAAAGTATACCAATTACATGTTATTATATAATTTAAATAATATAAAATTTAAATAATAGTATATTCTATAATTAAGAATTTAAGAATTTATATTGATATTTTATTTTAAGTTATTTAAGTACAAAGGACAAATGCATTAGTTGTGTAGTGATAATGATTTTTTCTTGAAAATGTCATTCTTATTTATAGTCACATCAATACAATTTTTCTATTAATTTTATTTTGGTACAACTTTCGAATTTAATATAACCATGGTTACATGGATTTTGGTGCAAAAAGTGAATTGTAAATTCATAAATATTAATTTATTGGATTAATTATTAATTTATTATTTCCTTAGGATGCCCATTTTAGACCTCAAAATTCCCCTAATGTCTTCCAAGTGTCAGAAATTGCCCCAGAGGATTGGGGGAATTTATCTCAGGTGTATTCTAAAGGATTCTCATCTATTTCTTGTAAAAGAGTTTCCTTGTTGGAGAATAATACAAACCTTATTTTCTGCACCGATTTTCCCGCATTGGCTTTTTCCGGGGACAATTGCCCAAAAATAACTGTGTACATGTGATTGTTTCTATTATGTTATATGCGTTCTGTTCTATTTTATGCTTATGGTTAAGTGGATACTGCAGTTGTGTTTATTTCAAAATTTACTGGTAGAAAAATTGTAAATAGCTTATCATAAATAACTAGGTGAAATAAACCTATCACTACAGTAGTATTTCAGTTTGAAAATTTCACATATAGAACTAGGCCACACTTATTAACTTTATTCTCTTCCTTCTTCTTTCTCCACTACATGCATTCATTTGTTCTATAATTGTTCAGAGATGGTAATCTGCTATTTTTAAGCTAACATTGATATGACTTGTGCCCAAAGTTATGATAGTAGAAACAATCAGCGATATTAAATAGAGGAACAAATGGATTTTTGTCTAGATTCATGTTTTTTTGATGTTTGCAAATCTATTGTTAGCCTCACTTCTCTTAGGATTGATCAGGTCATTTCTTCTGACATAAGATCTGTAATTTATGGATTTATCTCCAATTTCTTACAACAATAATAGTACCCATAGAAAAATATTTCATGCCTGGTAGTGAATGACATTTATGGATATAACCATTTTGACATTTGATAATCTTGTCTCCTGAAGAACTATGGTCTCTGATAGTTTGTTTTTTGATTTTCCACTCCTTTTTCCTGTTGCACTTTGTTGATAGTGCTTCTTTGTTGCTACTTATTTGATGTTGAAGTGTTGCTCAATTTTTTTTTCTCATGTTGATGTGAACTATAATTGTTTCCCTTGACAACTTTTAAAAAAGTAATTGTCTTTTCCTCCTCTGTCTTAATTTCATTGGATTCTACTTCATAGCCTAACCTAGCCTTCATGAGTGGAGAGCTCTGAGCATTTAATATCACATCCAGTTTTTCAGATCCTTTTATATGTTGAATATTCATGTTCAAATCAATCTGTGCCTTTTCTAGCCTTTTCTTCAAGGTTACCACCTCTTCTTCCAATCTTTCACACTCTTGAATTTTCTCCTTTATTTGCTGCATCAGAATGTCTTCCACCTTCTTTGCTTCTTCAAATTCAACCTTAAACTTGATAATTTATTCTGAATTTGATTCTTCTTTCACATATTTCAACAAAATCTCTTTCTGTTTCTTATTATTTTGTTTAAGTATGTATATTTCATCCAGGGCACCGATCAACTCCACCTTAAGATCTACATCACCTTCCTCTTCTTCCTCATATTCCTTGCAATATTTTTCAACTTCTTCTAGGCCATCAACATGAATTCACTAGTTCCATATTCACTAGAGGATTCATTAGATCTTTTAGATACATTGCTATATTCTTGAGCATAGAAGTTTTTCCTTTTAATTTTTTTCTCTTTCACCATTTTATTAGACTTGTTCTTTTCTTTCCCTCTAGGCTGATTTTATTATTTATTATAAGGAAAGTTTGAGGAAAAATTCCCCACTCTTCCACAATTGAAACACTTAAACGAAATTTTTCCTTTGTACTTACTTGTACCTTTCTTCAATCTTCTGAAAATTTTTGCCTCCCAAACCTGAACATTCTTTATCTTCTATAGAATTGTTTGTTGTAAAAGTTGCATCTCTGGTAGGGGAATTTCCTTTTGAAATTATCATCTCATATGTTGTGAAAGAACCAATTAGTTGATCCTTGTTCAAGGTCTCAAATTTTTTTGTCTCTTCTATAGCTAGAATTTTGGGATTAAACTTTGAAGGTAATGACCTTAGTATTTTTTGAAATATTAAAATGTCCTTGATTGTTTCTCCTAGACCCATAATTACATTAAGAAATTCATCTAATTTTAGAAATAACTTAGAAATATATTTATATTCATTCATTTTTAGTGTCTCAAACTGCAGTCTATATACTTGTAATTTGACCATCTTTACCTTTTTATCTCCTTCATGAATATTTTCGAGTTTATCCCAAATTTATTTAACTGTCTTAAAATGAATTACTTTAATATATTCTGATTCACTTAACCCACTAAGAAGAGCATTTATAGCTTTTGCATTAGCTGTAAATTCTAGTATGTCATCTTTGTCACTACTCATTTTCTTTGGTTCTTCATATCCCATCAACAACCCAACCGAGACTTCTACTCCAAGGGACGTTAAATATGTCTTCATACTCACTTTCCATAATGAATACTTTGTGTCAATGAATAAAGGGGCATTATTTTCTTAGCATCCTTCTTGACTATCCATTCTAATGATTTAGGACCTCCTTCCAGTTTCCTTTATACAATTACCACAAAGAGATACATTTGCAAATATACTTATTCAAAATTCAAGAACATTCACATAACATTCAATAAAAAATACATGAAGACACCATATATAAGTGGAAACCCATAAGGGAGAAAACCACGAATTCTTTTCGCTGAAAGTGATGTGAAAGCAAGCTCCTGCTTCCCAATTACATCATATTTTGTAGGCTCCAACCTACAAGATGCTACTACCTCAAGGAAGATCCAACTCCCACAAAGTTTTTTGCATGATGCAACCCACATGAGGCTCCTGCCTCAACAAGATACAACCTATTCTGTATCAAGAAAAAAATTGAAATGAGGATGCAATCTCCAAATCACAAAACAAATTCCAGTTTTCTAGTTATCTGATATAAATTTCTGCCCACAATTCTGTTGCTCATATTCTCTGCTTCTTTTCTTCAATTCTGTTCCTTTTCTGCTACTTTTCTCTTCTTCTCCTAACCAAAATTATGCTCATGAACCCTCTCATAGAATCTTCTTCAAATCAAAATTTCTTTTCTCATCCAACAATGTATCTTTTATAAGCATAACTTATTGATTTTTTGTATTCTATGCAAGAATAGGAAATGAGGAATCGTCTCTTGGTATTCTAAAGGTGTTCACAATCTGCCACTTAATTTTCAAATCTGAAAATCAGAAATTTGTGATATAAAATAGAGCTAAAATAATATAGCTCAATGGTGATGATCGTGAGAGAAAAATCTTTGAATATTTTTTTATATTTGTATTGGCTACATTTTTCAAATTTATACCATACATTTTTATTTTCAGTGAAAGCATACATTTTCAGCTTATGTCTCAATATATCATGTGCAATTTCTTATTTTAATTGTAAACCATACTTCAAGATAACCAATCAACACATTTAATAATCAACCTTCATAATGATCAACATGGTTAGCAATGATAAACCTTTGAACTTCACATCACTTACCAACCTTTTCATTCCAAGCAATCTTGCAACAATGGCATTCAACATAGATTAGCCTTAACACAATCAACACAAATAAGATCAATGACATAAAGCTTCCTTAACATGATCATTTGACATCAATTCCAATATTATCAACAATATAGACAACATTCTCATCCAACTATAAGCTAATTTCAACCCGTTTGCTTGAATTTGTGGGCATGAGATTATTCTTATTATTGTCTTTGTTTTTGTTCTTTGGGTTAAGATTTAGATGCAACTTCCAACACTTCTCCTCTGTATGGCCATCAATGTTGTTGTGGTTGCTAGGATATTTGCACTGGTGTGTTGTGGATGTTGCCTTTTTATATTTCCCCCCCTTTTCACTTCTTCTTCCCCTCCTTAGAAGCGTCTTGTTGCTCCTACTTAGATCCACTTTATTGTGAAATTTTAGTATTGTTGCAGTTAACTGGTTATTATTATTCGATTAATTTTTATTTGCCTTCTGCAATTTCTTTGTGGAAAATACTGAATAAAACAATAATGCAACTTCACAGAAAATAAATAAACCACATGAATGGAGAAAATATTGCACACACACAAACAATGAACGCCAATATTTTTGGACAAATGTACCTAGAAAAATCCCAGTGTGGGGAAAACCAGTTCTCTGGACGAGTACTTCTATTATTCTCCACAAAAATTTTGTGATTTAAAATTACAATTTTTTTTCGTAAATTGGAAAACCTATAGAAAATTATTTCTATCACTTTTGCAAGTCAATTTGGCTTCTTGGAGACAAATTCCCCCCCTGATTCAATGCATCCTCCCTATGGCTCACTAAATCGAACCACACATGAGGCCTTGGCAACTCGATCTTCTCTATCAAGCTCACACTAATGGAAAATAATCTCAGCCTACACTAGTATTCAACTTCTCCTGGACAAATCAACTTATCCTATGCAGTTTTTTCACTCTAAAAAATATCTCTTTTCTTTAACAACTCATCCTATATGAAGAAACTCACACCACTGTGAAACTCAACCTCTCTACAGATAAAATCGATCTCCTACAAACTTTGGAAATCATTGTGAAGAATTTCCTCCGGTAATCCTTTCTTTAAGCACCGTAGATCTTGATCTGTTGGTGCCCTCATACTATCATTGTTCCCTTGCTATCATTGCAAATTTGTGTCTCTGATGTGTTTTCCAAGTTCCCATTGATTTCCTCTTATAATCTCTCATTGAGCAACCAATGGCCACAATATAATCTCAATCAATGGCTAAGATCATCTTGACCTCATCATATGAATTTTCTAGAAGTCACTAGAGGAAAATTGATTTACCTTAATTAATACAGATTAATTAAACCTTTTCACTAAGTTAGACTTGGGAAAATTAATAAATTGGCTAGTTAATTCTAATTAGAGTACTTTTCCTTAGAAATTTTTTTTTTCTAAGTATTGGAGAAAATTAATCCATTGTGTTCCTTAGCCTCATAGACACAATATGAGACTAGAACACCTGTCTCAGATACATAAACTGACACTCCCTTTTAGTTAGGAATGTTTTCTACATAGAAACCATTTTGTCTCTAAAGAGGATGAATCTTACCTTCTCTAAAGGCTTCATCAATATTTTCTCTACCTTCTCATGAGTGGGTATATATTGTAGCTGAAAAATCCCACACAGCACATAATCTCTGATGAAGTGGTATATGATGTCTATATGCTCGGACCTATCGTGAAAAAACAGATTCTCTGAAAAATTATGCAACTATAATTGTTAGAGTGTATCATTTTCGTCTCAACTCTCTGACCAAACAGGGCTACTAGAAGCTTCAAAAGACATATAGTCTTGCATGTATCCATTCTCTCTACTATGTATAGCTAGAGAAGTACTCTCTAACTCTTGTCAAATGGAATGATGCCCCATGTTCTATATACTAGACTCCTTGTGAGTTTAATATTCATAGGCAAGTAATAAATGTGAATTATTGATCCATCCTGCTAGAGACCTCATCTGCACTCGTTGAAGCTATTGTTTGTTTTTTTCCATTCTTCTCTTCCTTTTTAACCTGTGGGAAATTTCTAGCATAGTGGTCAAACTCATGACAAAAATAGTGTTTTACCTTCAAAAGGTATTTATTCTTCTTCTCACCTTTTGGATTCAATCCCTTGTTGGACCCGTTATTTCCTTTTCCTTTTTTGGCTAGGGCGACATTCCCCTATAGATCCTGAATATTTTGAGTAGTACTGCTGTTGCCACTGAAAATATTGAGCCTCATTCCCTCTTTGGTGAAATCACTCCATAATCGATCCCAACCCAAAAACTTGTCTCATCCATTGATAGTAAATCCATTCAAGGATATACACACCATCTCGTCATCATCTGTTTTGTCTCCCACTGTAGCTAACTCGTCCTTAACCAATCTAATTCTGATGAGTATTAGGGAAATTTTGAGGTCTAAAATGGGCCTCATAAGGAAATAATAAAATAATGGTGGAAATAATAAAATAAGATTATAGTACATCATCAAAGTTTAGAGGGAAAAAAGAAAAACTATTTTTTCAACTTGTATTTTTAACTTATCTCCCTATGGGTTTACTCAAATTTCGAGCGGGAACACTCATTGGATGCAAAATTTGATTCCTCATCCTAGGAGTACCCATGTTGAATACTTTTGATGTATTTATCACGTTTTTTTATGTATTTATCATTTTTCGTGTAGCAGGGTCCATTGTAAGTATGCAACATGGGTACTACTTGGATGATGAATTAAAATTTTCATCTAACGAGTGCTCCCGATCAAAATTTGAGTAAAACCTTAGGGAGATAAGTTGAAAATACAAGTTGAATTATTTTATTATTATTTAATATTTTTACTTTTTTACCTCAAAAATGGTGAATCATCCCCCATGGTTGAGATCATCATCTTGAATCCTATTGGTTCTTATAAAGTTTATTTTGGTTGTACATTTTTCTTAGGCGACCCATTTTAGACCTCAAAAGTTCTTTGATGGTAATTGGTAGCATGTTCTCCCTTTAGCATCTTCGTATTCCTCAACTTTTCTCGAAGAAGTAGCTTCCTGTTAGTTGTCGCATCCTGAAATAGTTTCAAAATATCATCCCACATCTTTCATGTTGTATCCAACTCAACGATATGCATAATTATATGGCTTATGCCTCCATAAAGGATTATCCTCCATGTTTTTTCATCTTCCTTTTGGTATGTTGAAAGTTTTTATGGATCCATAGGAATGACTATCACATTGGTCGCATAGTTATTAAGACTGGTATCTTCCAAAAAAAGAGAAATTATGGCTTTCCAGACACCAAAGTTTGAGGCTCCATCCAATTTGTCCTGATCTCTCAAACATGTTGAGGCCATTTTCAAACCATTGGAAAATAAGTGAAACCTAAATAAACTAAAGAATATAAACTGGGTTCAAAATCCTTAGAATTTTTCTTCCTATGTCTACGTAGAACCTTCTTCTACCCTTAGATATGCTTTGATACCATGTGAAATTTTAATATTGTTGTAGTTAATTGGTTATTATTCTCTTATTAATTGATTATTTGTATTCTGAAATTTCTTTGCCACAAATACTGAATAAATCACTACTGCAATTTCATAGAAAATAAATAAACCATAGGAACAGAGAAAATATTGCACACACACAAATATGAGCACCAACATTTTTGGACAATTTTCCCTCGAAAAATCCTTGTGTGGGATAACCAGTTTTGCGGATGAGTATTTTTATTATTCTTCAACAAAATTCTATGATTGAAAATTAGAATTTTTTTCGTAAATTATCAAAGCTTTGTAAAATTATTTTTATCACTTTTTCAAGTTGATTTGGCTTCTTGGAGATAACTCTACCCTCCTGATTAAATTCAGCCTCCCTCCGACTCACTAAATCGAGCCACACGTGTGGTCCTAACGACTAAACCCTCTCTAGAAAACTCACACTACTGAAAAATAATCTCAGACTGCATTGGAATTTGAATTTTCCCGTGTAAATAGTTCACTCTAGAAAATATCTCTTTGCTTCAAAAACTCAACCTCTTTGAAGCAACTCTCACCATTACGAAAATCAACTTCTTTGCAGATAAAATTGATCTCGTACAAACTATGGAAATTGCTACGAATAATTTCCTCCAATAATCCTATATTAAATCAATGTTTATCTTGATCTACCAGTGCCCTCACACTATCACCGTGCCCTTGCTATCATTGCAAATCTGTGTCATTGATCTCTCTGATGTGTTCTCTAAGTGCCCATCGATTTCCTCTTATAATATCTCATTAATTAATCAAAGACCACATTCTAATATCAATCGATGGCTAAGATAATATTGACCCAATCACATGACTTTTCTAGAAGTCACTAGAGGAAAATAAATTTACCTCAATTAATCCCAATTAATTAAGCCATTTCCCTAAATTAGACTTGAGGAAATTATTAAACTGTCTAATTAATTCTAATTAAGGTACTTTTCCTTCGAAAAATTTTCTGGGTATTGGAGAAAATTTATCTAATGTGTTCCTTAGCCTCATAAACATAATATAAGTCTAGAAAACATGTTTGAGCTACATAAACTAAAATTGATTGCCATTTCTCTAAGCCTATATTTTCCACATACTATGCTTGCACACAAGCCTCATCCATCGATTTGGGATTTAATATCATCACTTATTTCTGCAGATGGTTATGTATACCCTCCAAATACATGAGGAGTACATCTGGGTTTTGGGGATATACCCAACATTAAGGCCATGTTTTTGAACTCTGTGGTGTACTCCTGTGCACTCCACCCTGAATTCTGCATGAAGTAGTTACACCGATCCATTAGTCCTCTACATAACCAATAGGGAAAATTTGTGACATTATGAGGGTTTTTAAGTCCTCCCACTTTGTCACTAGAGGATATCCCTCCAACCTCAAGGAATTCGTGTGGATTTCCCACCAAGTCATGGCGTGGCCCTTTAATTTTAGTCGTGCAAATGAAATATTTTTTTCCTCCTCAATATGATGCACACTGAAATGCACTTATAATTGTTGCAACAAGTAATTTAGCTTTAGAGTTTCTATATCACCTTGGTGTGGCTTGATATTGAACTTAATTTTTATTTTGAATAGGGACTATGAATGATTCACAAAAATCCAACCATGTTGATTTTTTTGGGGTCCTTTATTCAGTTGTTTCTTTGTTCCTTCTCAATCTCCTGATGATCCATCCACTGCATTAGAACCCCCATCTTCTCCAAATAGCCCAATTTTATTTTTGAGGGATGACATAGAGAGATTTACATTACGATTTATATATGTGACTTATTCTTCCAACTGTGAAAACCTCTCCTCTGAAGGATCAGGGGTGTTATTCACAGATTTGTCGACAATAAGTAGGGTTTTATGACTTTTGGCTGAGTTGATCCATATCTTGATCTAAAAATGAAAGTGAAGGTTTGATTGATTAATTTTCAAGTTAGTTTGCTTCCTTTTAGGAAACATATCGAAATTACAAAAGTACATAAACATAAGATAATTTGCAGAAATTTTACAGAAATGAGAGGAAAAAAATGTGACAAAAAACAAGAGAAAATTGACAAAAAAGTTCACCCATCTTGGGCTATGTCTTCGGGTCCAGCTTCTAATGGTTATTTCCTGATTAAAATGATAAAATGATCATTAAATTCATTTACAAGCTTCAAACTAAAAATTTGACACTTCCACGCTGCTCACATTAGGGGATTTTTGAGGTGTAAAATGGGCCTCCTAAGGAAATTATAAAATAATATTGGAAATAATAAAATAAGATTTGATTACATCATCAAATTTTAGAGGGAAAAAGGAAAAAACTACTTTTTCAAGTCGTATTTTCAACCTATCTCCCATAGTTTTTACTCAAATTTCAAGCGGGAGTACTCATTGGATGAAAAATTTAATTCGTCGTCCAAGGATTACCCATGTTGCATACTTTTGATGGATCCTGCAACACGAAAAATGAGAAATACATGAAAAGTGTAATTGCAATCACGTTTTTTCATGTATTTCTCATTCTTTGTGTACCAGGGTCCATCAAAAGTATGTAACATGGGTACTCCTTGGATGAGGAATTAAATTTTCCATCCAGCGAGTACTCTGCCTTGAAATTTGAGTAAAAAATTTGGGAGATAAGTTGAAAATACAAGTTGAAAAAGAAGTTTTCATTATTTTATTATTTTTTAATATTTTTA
Source organism: Pinus albicaulis (assembly GCA_034641835.2). Taxonomy (NCBI): domain Eukaryota; kingdom Viridiplantae; phylum Streptophyta; class Pinopsida; order Pinales; family Pinaceae; genus Pinus; species Pinus albicaulis. The sequence goes on from CM076582.1 coordinate 859,377,688, forward strand.
CCCTTTTACTTAAAAAATGATGAATCATCCCCCATGGTTGACATCATCAACTTGAATCGTATTGGTTCTTATAAAGTTTATTTTGGTTGTACATTTTTCTTAGGAGGCCTATTTTAGACCTCAAAATTCCCCTAATGGAACACTCAACAACCCCAATCTAGGCTCTCTTGAGCTCAAAAAGGTTAAAAATTGAGTATAATATGCCCATTGAAAAATTATGTCTACAAAATTTTCCTTCATTTTCTCTCGGCCTTGCAAAATTTTAAACCAAATCGCCTTTGGCATGTTGGTAGCGCATTGTAATGGGATCCTGAAGGTTCTGGGTTTGATCCAACAGTGTAGGCTTGAATTTCTGTGTTGTTTTAATTACATAACCATTTTTTTTAAACGGGTTGAATTCCCCTCTGTTGTCTTGGTTCCTTGCGCAATTTACAAAAATCATATAGTTAGAGGCGCAGGCGGGAATGGCACACGCCTGACCCCGACTCCTCCACCGATAATTTGTGCATCAAATGGCCACATGCCCGAGCCATTTTCTCCTGCCATTCCTTTGCGTCCTTACTCCCTGCCAATGATCATCACCATAATGGGATCGGGGTCCTAGCCTTACTCGATACCCCCACTTCCGGCATGTTCTAATCACATGTAAAAATATGACTAATGGCTTCCTGCTGGCCTAACCCTCTCCCCAACCGCCAAGTTGGACAACATTAAATTAAAGGTGCCCACATAACATTAACAAGCAAATTTGTAGCCTGATTGGTCGAGTGACTAATTTGTATAATAGAGTTCATGGGGTTGAATCCTGCGGAAGTTGGTTGGTCATTCAAAAAACTTTTGGCGCCAAATCCTAGGCCATTTGACAGCCTCTCATAGGGCTATGTGGTACCCCGTGATTGCCCCACCTGGAAACCTGTGATTGGTCCACCAAATCAACCGTACACCCAATAATCATGTGTCACATTACCTTACACCATCTGTCCACCTGCCAATGGTACATTCCAGTCAAAAGATGATGTCAACACCCTGTCAGCGTACACACTTCAATGTTAGCGTCTGTAACTTGCTCAGTCAACCTACATCTTTTACTTTTCTACAGTTTGGCCAAAAATTTAGAATGTGATAACTTGCTCATATCATGTTGGATTGAGTTGATTGAAGCATTGTTGGAGTAAGAACGATGAGCTCTATGATTTGGTGCCAATTTCAGGAATTTTTGAGCACTTTGATTTTTGAGCATTTTCTAAATCTCCTGCAAATATCCACAGTATACCTAAAGAATCCTGCTCTGATACCAATATGATCTATAAACTACCATGGATATTCCATTAGACTGTTCATCACAATAGATTTCATAAAACTATATTTAAAAAATTGAAATTTATAGTCTTAATGTTTTATTTCTCTTTAGATTTATGGATTTGTAGATAATTTTTAATTTCATATGCATTCAAATTAAAATTATGCAGAAAATATATTAAAAAAAAAAAACAAAACTTAGAAACCACAATTTCACACAAGAAAATGACTTGGGAAACCCTTTTGGGAGAGAACCCAACTGGAAGGTGAGGTTGCTCTACTCTCTTCCTATGAATAGAAAATGGTTGTGAGTACAAAGAATTATGTCTTGTGGCTCATGCACTACTATAGTGAAAAAATCATCTTTGTGTGTTCTATCTCCTAATCCTCTCATCTATTTTTTCTAATTTATTGAACAAATTCACTTGAAAAGAATGAATCCCTTTTTCCTCCTAGTGCCCTGGTTATAACATAGTCCGATAACTTACTAGTGGTTAGGTTTGACTACCTCAACTCAACAAAAGTTACAATATGGACTCTTCTAAAGTATTCTCATCATAATCACGTGGCTAGCCTCTTTTTCATGAATAATGGGAGCAAATGCCACATCCTGTCAAATTATGGTGGTGGAAATAGGAAGGTCAACTTTTCAGTGGCATAAATTTTTAATACAAACTCTTATTGAGGCAATTCTTGCTCCTTTGGAAAGATCTATGTGTGCAGAATATGAAGAAAATGTGCCACACTAAAGTGACAAAATTTTACCCCAAAAAAATGTCGTTTGATGCCTCAAATGCTCCTAGAAGGTTTCAAAACCTAATTTGCCAAACTTGGTGTAGCTGGTAAAAATGGTCTTGTGATCTTATTCCTCCACTTTTTCCACTTTAAAATCATCTGTATGGATGACATAATTTAATGATCCAATCGAGACCACTTCTATTTTTAGACAATGTTAAACATGTTTTTGTAATATGAGATGTTAATAGATCCCACTTTGTAGGTAATACGACTTCTTCTAGATTTAGTTATGTGGATTTTGTGAAAATATAAGCTAACATATTTTAGATTTATTAAGGTTAACCTTGCAAATATATTAGATATATTTTAGATGTAGCTATGTTGACTTGGAGAAAATTACACAAGTGACCTTGGTATGAATCATGATAGAATATTATAAAATAGTTGCAAAATACCTTGTTTTATCATAATTTATTAATTTTGTAGTATCATTATGCAATTTATTGTAATTATTATATTGCACCTTGGATTTTTGGCCTTTAAATAACCTTGGATAAGGATTGCATTGTTAAGTCTAATTTTTACTTTTGTTGATTTCAAGTCTATGTTGAAACTTACTTATGAAAGGGAATTGTTTCTCCTTTTGGAAATAACTTCCTCCTCTGTGGTGAATTTTGGATTTTGCGATAAGGATACTTGTATATGTTTATGCATTTCTGTTCTGATTTATGTTTTTGGCCATTTTCTTTCATGAAAATTGCCTTCCCAAAATGTCTAGTCTTTCTATAGGATTTTTATGTTCAATAGTGTTGGAAATATAATCCTTAGGGGCTATGTAATTTTGGCATATTTACTTGTGTGGAAGGTGAAAAGACACAAGTGAAATTGAAAAGTGGTTAGTAATCCAAGAAACCTCTTACAAGATGAAACCAAGTGTTATTAAAAAATATATTTATGTGTATCATATAAATAAGAAATGCATCTCATGTTTGTCAAATTTGTCTCTTCCATGCTCATGAGTCTAACAGTGGTATCCAATCTTAGAAATTCCCTTGGCTTCTCTACTCATTATATTTTCCATTATGGATTGAAATATTTTCCATGATGTTTCTCTACCATCCCTATCTATTAGTTCTACAACTTGTTGGGCACTTAATACTCTGTCAAAAACCTGGGTGCCCGTTCATTTTTTTTCTTCATGTGCATTCTTTCCACGAGCCCTAATTCTTTGGTCTGTCACCCTTAACTCTATTCATTTTTTATTTCTCTCAAAATACCAAAAATTAGTAATGTTACCTCTGTGGTAGCACTCCATGTGTTTGGATTTTCTCTTGGTCCTCTCTTAATACATGAGTATTCACAATGCAATGAGTTCACTGGTTTGATTAAGAAGTCACTATAAAAGTTTCCTAGAGCTTCTTTCCAGTGCAATGCTAAGCTCTAGAGGGTTCCATTAACATTATGCAATTTTTTTTTCCCATCACCATTTCCCTCTCCCAACATATCCTTTGGTTATGCAACAAAGACAATCTTCATAGAGATATAAATCTCTCACCAAACTTGCACAAATATTTGCTAACTCCTCCTTGCGAAGCCACGCCACCTTGAATTCATCTTGCATGCTCATTCATCCTAATGATGACACCTCCCGATCCTCCTCTATTTAAAGCACCTTCAAATCTACACATAGATTGTAACCACAACCTTCGAGTCTTAACAATGGCTATAGGTTTCAAATGAATGCAAGTTACAATGTACAATCTAGACTAGTGTCAAGACTATGGTACACACTAGGGTTTAAATTTTAAAGGCAACCTTACCGAGAGTGATGGATGAGTGAATAAATTTACTTTAATGTTTTAGTATAATTGTTTGCATGTTAATAATCATGCAATTTTGTGATCAATAGCAAGGACAAGCTCTAAACCAATGCTCCTTTCCTTTGACTGAGGAATGTTAATACTCATGCAATGTCGTGATTACTAGCAAGGACAAGCTATATACCAATTCTAATTTCCTTTGACCGAGGAGGAGTAATTTCTTAGGCTAGATGATATGGAAAAGAATACGAAATGTTGGGGGCATTGTTTCACACATTCAAAATAACATTGCAAAGAGTAGGGAAAGGCCTCACATATGTAAGGAATCAAGGATTTGTATTGATTTGGATAAAAGAAAAGGTTGATCAAATGAATGGATTTATAGGTGAAACCAGAATTGAACATGAATTACCTCTCTCATACATTGGTGCCCACATTATTTAATTGGAATTTTAGCAACAACATATTTTTCCACTGGTTATGACACTAATATGTGCATTTATTGAATTAACATCAATACAATAATGAATTTTGTCCAATGGTTTGTTTTTCCAATTGCAAGTGTTGGAGTTTGAGACCATATTGGTAGCTCTTCCATTTGTAGCCTTAGGCTTTAGATGAGTATCAGTTAACAAGCCTCACTTTTCATGTTGATTATAGTGTATACTTTTCACTATTCTTGATACTAATAAAAATAACTATTATGGTATGTGAAGAGTAGTGCTTCATAAGAATTTTTACAAAGGTGTAACCTAATTAGCAATTTTCTATAATACTTGGATGTTTTTTTTAGTGTTGTGAGGAATATCGATGGGAATTTTGTCTCTATATCGCTAAAAAATGGTGTAGGTTTCTTGTGAATTAGTAAATTCTCCAATTGGAGAAGACTCTACATAATTATAATTCATAAGTTGTGTATTATTGGTTTTGGGTGTTGTTGAAACTACATTGTCCATTGTTGTGGGTAGTTATTTTTGTCAGCATCTTAGATCTATGGGGAATTTTTAATTAATTCAATATTGAAGTGTGTGTACACATGTACACACACACACAACAAACACAGAGAGAGAGAGAGAGAGAGAGAGAGAGAGAGAGAGAGAGAGAATTTCTAAGAAACTAGTTTGAGCCAAGTTCCAAAGTTGGTGGCCAACCTTAAACTACCACTAGTAGAAAACTTCAGCTTCTACTACCCATTTGGATTATGGTCTTCCTTAAACCACCATATCCAAATAAAACATCTAGCCATTCGCTGTTATCCGCCTCTATATTTCAAGTCTCTTCTTGGAATCACATACATCCCTTTGGATTAAGGGGGGAATGTTGGAAACATTATCCTTAGGGTTTATGTAAATTTGGCATATACACTTGTGTGGAAGGATAAAAGCCACAAGTGAACATGAACAATCATGAGGAGTCCAAGAGACCTGTTGGAAGATGAAATCAAGGGTCCATAAAATTCCTTATTTTGTATTCCAGTTCTCTCACTTGATCTTACTCATAATTAGTTAAAAGGACATCTCCTCAAAGATACAGATTTGGAATTTTCTCCTCTTTCTTATGCAAGGAACCCTAAGTCTCCTCATTTTTATTTTTTGACCTTTTTCATATAATTTCCTTCAAAAGTTTTACATTCATAGTAAATTGATCAATAGGAGGTACTCTACTCGACCTAGCTATATGTTTCCAAAACAAATGAATAATATCCTTGAAATTAATATCATCAAGCCATCCTTGGTTGAATCAAAATGGATAATGCCTCATATCAACCCCCCCCCCCCCCATTTCTAATAAATTTGTTTATGATCCAATCTTTTCCCTTTTTCATTTCCACCTATTCTATTGTTTGACCATGTTGGAATTAACTTTAGAGGCTTTACATCAACCATAGCATTCGATTCCAACCAATGAAAAAAGAAACCAACCAATATATCTTATCTACTACTTTTACCCCACACTTATCTCCTCGAAAAGGTGAAATTCAAGTCCCTTGCCATGATTAGGTTATCTCTGTGGATTAAGTCGCTATTCAACATTTCCAACTAAAAATTTTCCCTAGTTTAATAGGGTCCATAACAATTTAGTGTTGTTACTCGAAACTCAACAAAGGAAACAATACCTTCCATAAGAATCCCACTCGCACATACTGAAATTTTAAAATATCCCACTCTAGGGGACCAACCAAAGAGTAATCCTCCTAATAATCCACAAGCATACACATAATTTAAATTCTACCTTTGTAGTAAACTAGAAAATAAATTAATCGTATTTGATCTAAAAAGCAATGTCTCTTGTAGAAACACGTTCAAGTATGGAAAAAGAAAAGTCATTAAAGGAATTTTTCTTAAGAGATCCCCTAATCACCTTAAGTTTAGGCACATAATATTCATTATTTAATTCTTGGTCCAGGGTGCACTATCCTAAGGGACCTAATAATAGGATGGGAGTAATAAATGAAAAATAACAAACATACATATGCCTTTTTACTTGTGCCCCTCCCTCTCTTATTATGAGATTTGGTGATATGGAAAAGCCCCTCTTCTACATTTCTTCCACAAGGGATAATTTGACTCCATTAGCCTCATAACTAGACCTCTTAACCTCTACCAAAGAAACAATATTAATGAAAGGACCTTTGTTAAGAAGAGGAAAATCATTTAACTTGTTTTTTTTCAATTTCTTCTCCATGTGTAAGTTCAAGCCTACTTTTAAAGATTAAAATATATTTTTCTTTTTGATGCAACATGCATCTTCTTGAATTCCTTCAATATTTTCTATAATTGGCACTAAATAAAATATAACTCCTGATATATCCCCCAAATCTAAATTCAAATATTGCTTAAGGTTCCTCAAAACCTCTTGCCCCACTAACTTCTCTAGGATCAAACCTTCTCGAACTAATATCTCAACATCAAAACTTTTGAGACCCATGAATTATAATTTTTGAACCATTGTCATATCTTCAAGAGATCCCTAAACTAAGTCTTCAACTGACACTTCTGATATTTTTTTATCAGAGGGAAAATCTAGGCCTTGAGGATCCAAGTCCTAAAATGACTTTTTATTGTTAGTTTGTTATTCTGATTGAATAATAGATTCATTTTATATATAATCCCAAAAGATATTTCCTTTTTCTTGTTTAGCGGAAAAAACCATCGAATTTATCTCTTGCCCTGGAATTTCAATGAGATTGATTTGTTGAATGAATTTTGGATGAAGGGCCAAATATTAAGCAATATTTTTTTGAGCATCCTCTTGCCTACTTTTTCCTCTTGCAAAAATGACTCTTATTTTTTATTTTGTTACAAATAAATCCCATCCCTTGAGGAAATCCCCTAATCTACATGCCTTCGTTTTCTATTGAGCTTGTAGAAATATCTAGACAATTGAAATTTTCTCCCCTGGCCCCATGGTTTACCTTTAAAGGAAAATCACACATTATGTACCACAAATTCCTGCAACGAGTTCATCATAAGGGTACTCCTTAATAGTCTAGGGGTTGAGAGAAGGAAACCCCCCCCCCACCTAATCGTCATATCTGCCACTAGCCCTTTGCTAATGTTGACTTCCATGAGAACCATTGCAACATGCTAATCTTCTAGCCTTAGCTAATATTTCTTTACCAATAGAGTTTTTCCAACTGAATTCCCAATTGCACCAAGGTCTTTCTTGGTCCAAAACTGTGGTGGGAGTCGAGGAAGCAAGAGCCATATATGCCTTACTAAAAATGCTTCATGTTTTAGGTCGGAACATGGATACCATTGATGGAGGACGAGACTTGAATCCTACCATATGCATAACCCCTTTAACATCACTTTAAAAATTGACTTTGATATGAATTGAAATATAATAAAACCTTTTACGAGGACATGGAAGCACAACTTATATCCTAGCCTTGGTCCCCAAACATTTGAAAGCCAATCACTCAAGCTGGATCAATTAAATTTTGTATCTAGGAATTTTCCAATGAATTTGACTTAAAAAAGAATCATTGTGAAATATATGATGAGATAAAACCCTAGAAGACACTCAAAACACCCTGATTCTACTAGAATACATTTTTATTTTCTTTGATTTTGAATTTTTTCCTTGGGACCCTTTTTCAGAGAACTTCTTTCTCCCACTGCAATCTATGTACTCTTACTTCAAATGAAGGATTTTAATTAAACCCTTTTGAGATTAAGGATCTACCACTAACCCTTTCACCTTACCACACTTATTCATTTAAAGGGAGAAATATTAGCCTATATCCACCTTAACTCCTTATCTACCAAGTTTCTTGAGGGATCAAATTTGTTTTTTTCTCTAAAGGAGGTTTGCACCTCAAGAGATTTGATCCCTCTCACGCTTGGTAAATCTAGAGTTAAGATGGATCTAGGTTGGTAATACACACACATACGCATCACATATTTCTTTGAAATTATATATATATATATATATGGTTTAGAGAAAAATTTTATTGGTAAGTACTAATTCTTTATGTGGTTATTAAGTAAATTTTATATAAAGAAAATATCATAATTACAAATATGGATCTTTTTTTGCAATATGCATATTGTGATTTTTTTTTTCATTAATAAATTGTCTATTATTTTATTAATAAAAAAAAATTACAATATAACAAATTGAATTCAACCCACTTATGATATTTATTAATACTTTTATCATTTTTACGTTTTTTACTTTTTTATTTGAGCCGACATTGTTATTATTCTTATTGTTATTTATCTAACGTTTCATTAGGAAATGGATGCCATAATGCAGTTGAAACTAATTTTATTAATTTATTAATTTAAATTTTAGATCTAACATAATATAATGCTCCACTCCAACATCACTCTCATTATGTATTTTTTTTTAATTATTTTATGTAGCTCTTCATTACAAAATCTCCCCATAATGGAGTTGACATTATTTTTTAATTTCATTTTAGATCTAACATTAGATTGATCTAACGCTCCACTAAAACATCTCCCCGTAGTAAACTATAGAGGGACTTTATGCATAATCATTATAAAATAATAATCAACGAAATTCCTTAGTAAAATAGAATGGGATTTTTTTTTTTTTTTGGTAAGATTGGTAGTGCCATCCTTTTTCATTAATAAAACAACAAGCTACAACCAGTTCAGAGATGGTTAGTTGGCTACAACTTTCCCTGATGGAAATCAAGTCAAGGCCACCTAAAAGCATGGTAAACTATCCAAAAACAATATGTTCTAAGTCTTTTTATCCAAGCTATATAGGACTGAATGTATTTTCATTTCCTAAAAACTTTCTTCCTATTGAAAAGACTATTAACATATATAAATTTAAAATCTTATCGCATACTTGAAAGAGGAAAAAAAACTACATAGAGAGACCAACAATCAAACTAATCTACGCCATCAATAGATGCAGATTCCACCCAATCTGGTTACTTTTCATTGGAGCCCGAGAGTTCTATCTAAGGGAGGAGTCCTCCACCATCTAGCTTGAACATCTTAGGAATGTCCCTTACTGCATTAATCTTACTGATATTGATCAAGTTGTCAAAACTTGTATGCCCCAATCGCTTGTGCCATAACAACTTTCATCTGTTTTACTCAAGTAACATTTATCTCCTTGGATTTTTCTTAGAATGTAAATGTTATCTGGTGTTCTTACTCCTTTTGCCACAAGTTCTCCTGAGGATGAATCTCTTATTTCACAACTTTTAGTACTAAAGACAACATTATGTCCTTGGTCACAAATTTGGCTAACACTTAAGATATTGTGTTTGATCCCCTCAACTAGCAAGGTATTTCCAACCTTTCCTTGTCCATTAATGGGAGTAGCTATTCCTTTTCCAGTGATCTTAGTAGATCCACTTCCAAAGGATACATTTCCATTCTTTTTTTTTAATGAGACGAACTTATTTTGGTCACCTGTCATATGTCTTGAGCATCCACTATCCACAAACCAATGATTCTCATCACTATGAGCACATAGAGCTAGGCCACATTTATCTGTATTTCGATTCACCTTTTTAGCTTCCTCCTTTTTGGGTGGGCAATTTTTCTCATTATGACCATGATTATTTCATGGTGAACAAGCTAGATCAAACTTAGCCAAAGGATCAAAAGAAATGTAAGTCTTGATTTGTCCTTGATATTTAGGATCACATAGTTTGTTTGTTTGATCTTTCAATCTTGGTTCTTCATTTTTATGGGCCTTGCAATGCCTAGCTTTATGACCAAATTTTTTAAAATATAATTTTTATCGTTATATAATTTTAAGATTGACAAGAATAATCATAAAATGACAACATCAAACCACTTTGGATCCTAGGATCTATCCCTCCTAGACTCAGAGAGGGATCTCTCTATATTAGCTTTGTTTTTAAGTTCTTTGATATTAGGCTAGTTAATCTGATTGTGAGAGTTGTTTTTGATTGATAGTTTTGGTTGGATTAAGGGATATCTTTAAAATGTTTCCTTTGGGCTATGGAGTCAAAACAGGCTGGGTGGTTGCATCAATTTTTCCAGGGCAATTGCAAGGCAAGCTAACTGTTTTTATTGGATCTTTATAACAGAGTGGATTATGGAAAGAAGAAAAGTGATTTTAGTAGTAGTTTAAAAGCAATAAAGTATTCTTAAACTAGACATCAGAAGAAAAACACTTAAATTGTAAACGCAGCTAGACTTAAGGTGCTCTATGCAACAAATCTTAATCTTCATATTTCTTTTTTACAATTAGAAAATGATACATTGAAAGAAGGAACAATGGAAAAAATTAAACATAGTAAAGGGAAGACATCACCAGGAAAATACAACACAAGACTCTTGAAAAATGGTCCTTTATTATTGATGCTCCAGCTCCAAAAATTACAATGCTCAATTGAGAAAAAGCTTACAATCTAGGTTCCAACCCTTAATTCTGAATAAGAATGCAGTATTTAAACTAATTCCTACTGATTTCCATATCAACAGGGGCAATCTGCTATTTATTACAATGATAACTGAAACTGACAAATGTGACCACCACATGGAAACGTTGGAACAATTGTGACAAATGGTTGTAATTTCCAAAAATACGTTATTGTGTGTTGTAGTGGATTGGTATGCTAGAAGATTCGAGGCTGATATGTAGTACTGATACACTGGTCTGCAGAATTGATTGTTTGAGATGAGGTGGCTGTTCCGTTGTCATGTTGAGATGTCACCCTTCCTGATAGTCACATAATTTCTCCCATTCCTTTGGATTCGGAATCTTGATTCTAATTAAATTCCTTTAGATTTCATCAGTCTCTGTATATTTCATGAATGTTGGCTTTAGCTGGAAAATATGCTTGATTTCATGCTGTATGAAAATTTCATTGCTGAGAACTTCATAGAAATCCCTTCTTGTCATGGTGTTCTTCATATTGGCATGCTTTGATGCATCCTTGGAAATCTCAGTGAGCTTCTTTACATAATCTGGTTTAGCCATAAGCTTTTCATTTATCACAAACAAGAAAGGCAATCCTTTTTTTTTCAGAGGTTCAATTGTGTTGAAGAATCCGCTAACTCCAATATGAAGCTGATGACACTTTTCTTCCACCTGTGTAACCAAACTCTTTTTGTTTAGCACTTTCTTGACCTCAAGTATGGTTGCTATCGTGTCCTCTACTCCAAGGGGTTCCAATTAAAGACTTCTTTTGGAGTTTAAAAAGTTGATGATATTGTTAGCAGTTTGAGGCTTATCTCCAAGTTCACTATTTGCCTTTTCTATGGCAACCCTCACTAAATCAATTAGATCTCTCTGTTAAAAAATTATCTGGATGGATGGCCATATCTCATTCATGGAGTCAATTATATTCAACCAAATGATTTATTTGAATCTTCCTACCATATTCCCAATAGAAGACTCTTGAAGAGACTCTCATAGACTTTCTGTCAATTTCTTGCTTATCTGCAACTCTGTAGCATGTGTTGAACCATTTCTCTTTATCAGATCTTGTAGGGTATTGACTTGGTCTTGCAGCTTTTTTATTTCTTTTGTCTGTAAAGACATGTTTTCCATGGCCTTAGCTAACTGCTCAGTGCCTCCACTCGATGTATTTGTAGTTGTGGATGTTGCTGAATGAATGACATCAAGAGGGACTGCTTGTAATGGAATGATGTATTTTGTTGCTCCTTTTGTTGCTTTTTGTTTCTCCTTTATTAAATTTTCCATCTTAGTTTCCATTTTCTTGATCTGTGTTTATTGTTCAATGATCAGCTTCATCATTTCAGACTTCTGTGTTTCATTTTCCTCTATATCCTTTGTTAGAGGATCTTTTGTTGCTGGAATCTTAAGCTGCTTCCTAAAAGCATCTATATCTGCATTTTTATTTCTTACAATTGCTTCTACAGCTGGTACGTTTGTTAGGTCATAACCAATTTGTATCACTAAATCCTCTAGGGATTTAATTCTTGTATATTTGGCCATGGAGGAAATATTTTCCATTTTAAGCTGTGATTATGCATTGGACAATGAAACCTACAACTTAGATAAGCTCATGGACATGTTGGTTAATGTGTAGGAGATCATTTCTCCAGTTTGCTTATGCATCTCCATTTGATCTATTGGATGAATATTTTCACATCAAATTCAAAAGAAGTGGACTTGTAGTCTACTTCTGTTTTAGGCTGAGGGATCTGTGCTTCTAAGAAAGCCATTTTCATCCTTCCTTTCTCTGATTCAAAGGCTAATAAAAGCCTTCTCTATGAACTACTTTTCTGCTTCTAGAACTGGTTGTAGGTGTTGGTTTTGAGTATCTCATTCTTTCTTTTGATCTCCTTGAATGTATCATATATGTTCTCCTCTTTTTGACCTGTAGTGGCAGTAGATGTAAAAGTCTGCAAGTTCTGCTGCTGGAATGGAATGGTGGAAAAAGATGTGGAAAATATTGTTTGGCCACCTTCTGGAGAAGAGCTTGGTGAATCCTTGATTGTAATGACTGTCTGCTGGTCCTTTTCACTGCTCTGAAAAATGTCCATATGGACTCTAGGTCTCTTTCTATACTTCATCTTAAATTCTTTGCTTTATGTGTCAATCTCCATGTCAGACTGATCTTCTCTTGTACTCTTGCTTCCTATTTCTTTCTCTGGTTCTTTTCCCTTATCTTCTTTATCTCCTGTAGCCTTCCTTTCTTGTGGAGTTGGGGTTTGAATGCCTGAGATGGAAATCACCTGTACTTCAACCTCTTGCAGTGTATTGGCTGCCCACTCTTCTTGATTCATGAAATTTTCTATCTCCATCCTGTGTGTATGGATGTATGGTGTTGACTTGTTCTCCACCTTTTTCTTGGAGATGATTCCCAATGGGTCATAGGACTAGGTGAAACTGTGACTGAATTTCATCTCCTTCAATATCTTATCGACATCCTCCCCTGCTGCTCTATTGTTACAAATAAAAGGAACAATTTGTGATTTGATCCTGAATTGGGATTTCTTCTTTGCAGAGACAAAATGAACCTCATCTGCATTTATCATTTGTCTTATGTATTCTAATGAAAAGATCCTCATGGAGAGGAACTTTGGCAGTTTTTATGGGGCAAAATCACACCCATAAACTCAAATCTCTGTATAATTTTGATACAAGTACCAATTTTATGTTCTCACTTGATCTATTAACTGCATAAATTTCTTGATTTCTTCACTAACCCTTGGCTCTGTTGCACCGTTGAGTGTACTGATTGCTAGATGTACAAATTAATCCACAAAACTCGTGTATGTGTAATTATTTTGCTCCTTCATTAGTAAAGTGGTACAAAAGATGACTGATTGAGGTTGAGAGTCATCATTTAGCTTTGTCATCTCAAATTGGAACCTCTTGGACTGAAAATAAACAAACATGTATACCAAAATAAAAGTTTATTTGAATACCTCCTTTGTATGAAACTTTAATAATTGGTCATGTATGGCATCAACAAGGAATTGGGAAAATTTGAACATGATTGAGGGCTTGGAATATGATGAAAGGATGGGCAAGAAACCAATTATGGCCTCATTTACCCACTGGTATGTATGATACCCTAGAAAATATGACAAAACAATGACAATATGTTGGGTCCTATCAGGGAAAGTAGATGAAGGATATAGAGGTTTGTTTTGAGGCATTGGGGCATCAGTGGCCATAAAGAGTTCTAAATTTTTAGCTCTGCTAGCAAAGTCCAGCTTCTGATATAACTCCCTAAGGGATTCATAAGAGAAAGGAATTGTTTCTTCAAGAGTGGGGGCCTACATCATCTGTTGGCTGGATTGGGAATTAATAGAAAACAAGACCCCTCCTGCTGGAGTCACTACAGATCTTTGATTGATGTCATAATAGGCTTGACACTTTCTAATGAGCTCAGGAAAACTATGGGTTTTGGGGAAAATATAGTATGGAAATTTAGTTTCCCACAAGCCTATGTCATCAACCTCATCTAGCAATTTATCCTCGAGCCAAAAATAGACATCGAATAAATCAAATTTTGACTCTGTCTCGTGGATCTTATAATCCCTATCAGCTAAAGCCATGTGATCCAGGTCCACCTGAGGGTATACCATAGGATTGAATGGTTGTTGATATTTCTTTGGAGGCATTCTGTCTTCTGTGATTAAATTTCACTGTGTTTTTCAATGTATAGAGAAGAACAATATTGAAAGAAGAAGGGAACAAAGAGAGGGAACTTGTTGCAGATCAGAATGGGGAAGGGAGAAAATAGAAAGGGAACTGTGATCAATCTTGTAGAGCACTGATAATTCTCTGTTGATCAATGGAGGCTTTTCTTCACCAATATTCGATGTAAATTTTCTATAAATAGACCACCTGTAACATTTGAACACAATAGAAAATGTAAACCTTTCCTCCGCTAATGAATTTGGGTTTTATCATGTGATTGGGTGGCTGTTAGGCATGGCGCGAGCCCATTGGATAACGACCTAGGCCATTAATTTTCCAACGGGCTTGTGGCAGGAGCGTCTTTGATTGGATGGAGTGGACAGGCGAGTGGAGTCGTGGCACAATGGTACTTGGAAACGGTCAGAGGTGCAGCGGTTTAGCTGGTAGGGGAATCCGCTTTTCAGAGGGGGGTCTAGGTGGTAAATGGTAACGGATGGTTGGGGGGGGGGGGGGGGGGGTGGGGTGCGAAATGACTTTGGCGTGACACGTAGCGGCGGAGGTGGTATTGGATACCATTTTTTATGTAGAATTATGATCTATGGATAAATAAAATTCCCTAAATGTGGTGTTATGCATTTAGAACAATAGATTAAAGACTTTGCAGACACTTTCTCTAAGAATAAATAGACACACATAAATATAGAAGGACCTACTTGTGATCCAAGCGCTTCCTATTCTCCTTCTGTCACTTTTGTTGTAGCTTCCAATCCAACTTAGATAGCCAAATTAGTTCCTGCAAGTATAAACACTAAACAAAAAATATATTGCAATATACAGATGCCTATTTATCTTAATCAGTTAAATAAATCAAACATGAAACATATATATTAGTTAAGAATCCATCATATGAAAAATAGAAACTTAAACAGATACATATATGGGAAAATGAACAACAATATTTATTGAAGGGTAGAAGGGGGAGGTTACAACCAATGATCGATTTGATGTCACCAACTCCATCATCATCCCAGACTCATCACAATCAACATCTCACCAACAGCATATCACTTCTATCACTCTCTCAATTGAGAATCCAACAACATTTCTTTACCAAATTTCTTCCTTTCCTAGCACTAGGATATGTGCTCAATTATAGGGCAATTGATGGTAGTTTCTCAATCAATGCCTTTCTAATAATAGGAAATACATGTTCCCAAGCTTAGAGGTGTTAGATGGACACTCAGATTCGAAGTTTGACACATATGGACTCTTCTAGAAGGCACTGGCCATGTGGATATTCCGGAACAATGAGAATTTCGCTCCCATTTGACCAACACACTCTTGAATGTCAAGAAGTGCATTGCAATGCACCCTTGAATGGAGGGAGATGCATATGCAACGTAGTTAGTCCCTTGAGAGGCAGAATTAGTGAGCTCATAAGGGATATAACATATACTTAAAACCTTGGAAATCTTGCAATAGAAGTCATGAATGGTTTGTTCTTGTCTTAGGGCATGTAGCAACTGAAATGATAGGGGATGATAGACCCTATTTCATTGGTCCTGGGGATGATGTCTAGACCAGGTCATGGGGGATGATGCCCAAATTGGCCTATAACACCATTTGTTTCGGACCCCCACCCCCGACATTAACGTTCGAAGGCTGGGGGGGGCTAAAATGTTGTGTGGGCTGTCATATGATGAGGAGATGGGCAGAGATGATGGGAAGATGGGGGGTGATTAGTGAATATGTGACGTGTGATGCAATGGTGGGGTCAGGTAATATATGTATGACGGGAGGTATAGTATAGGACTTTGGATTGAGAAGAACATGAGTTTTGGGGGGTTAGGATAAGGGGGAATATGATATTTTCGGGACTTAGGATAAAAATAATGACATAAAGTATGCCATAACGTTTTTAAATACAACTTAATTCCTGAAATTTGGAACACACCCCTTATCCAAATTTTAGAATAAAAACATCCTTTGTCCTTTGATTTTCTTCTTTGACCATAGGAAACATGAAATATTTAAACTACACTCTATAGGATAAATTTCCCTATTCTTTCTTTTCAGCATATCTACCTACCCAAACTACAAATCTAACATTTTTTGTTCTTTTTCAGGGTGCATTTGGGCTTGCAGACCCTAAATCATTTTTTCTTTTAAACTTCTAACCTAACATTTATCCTTATTTCTTCCATGGACTCAGATTAATCTGTCGAGTCAATTTCATTTCTACCTGTTTACTGATATGTCAAGATTAAAAAGTTTGGCAAATATTTATTTTCTAACCTATCAAAAGAAATTTAAAAATTGTACAATCATGCTTAAACTGTATGATTGAACAAACCTATTTAATGTGTAGTGGCATTTTGATTTGCAACACTTTCAATATTATTTCTTTTGGGGTTTTCTTTCTTTTTATTTTTCTTATTTTTATTTTTTTCTCTATTTTGTACACCCTCTTTTCTTTTCTTTTTCATATTTTTTTATTATTGGAAATCACTTGAATATTGAAAAACATTTTCAATATGAAATTGCAAGGAAGATGAAATATCAAATCACCTTGAGATCCTATGATTTATAGGATAATAACATGAACAATACCCAAGAAAGATAGTTTGGTACCTGTTGTAAGAGCCATAACTTGAATCAACATTCTTCCTTGGAGTTGTTCTTCCTTCATTCTTGTGTTGGAGATGGGCCTTTCTTCTTGGTGAAATATATTTTCCTCTTTTGGATGGCAAGAAAGTACACTGGTATAACTCCTTGTATTATTCTTAGTACTTGATGATTCTCCTTTGAAACCAATCCCAGATTTGTCATATTGAGGTTTTTGACTATTGAGGATGTTATCAAGTGTTTGAGAGTTTTTCCAGCTCCTTTTGACTTGCTTCAATTCCTTCCTTAGAGATACTATTTCAGCTTCACGCTTTTCACAAATATCTTCCTTTTCTTTTAGCTTATTGTTTAAGAAGTATTCCCTTCTTTTTTATTCCTCTTTTTCTATTTTGAGAGAAACGATCTTATTTCGTAAATTCTCATTCTCTTCAATGGCACTTATCAGTAATTCATCCATATTTCCTTCGCCTTCTAGTTCTGAATCATCATCATTTGTGAATTCCATGAATAACACTTCTTTGCTTCCAACATAGTCATTTTCTTTATCTGATGAATCATCTCCTCTATTGTGATGAGGAAAATTTCTAGATGATTTCTTCTTGATTACTACAAATTCATCTTCATCAGACTCATCTTGTTTGGAGAATAAGTTTTTCTTATTAAACTATTTCTTTTTGAATGCCATCCTTTTAGAATCCTCTTCACCATCACTATCATGTTTATGAGGACATTTTGCAGCATAATGACCTATTATTCCATATTTGAAACAAATAAGAGGGTACTTACCTTTTATCTTAGATCCCTTCTTTAGTCTTTGTAAAAATTGAGCTAATTCGGTTTCAATATCGAATTCATCATTGTAGTTATTCCATCCTTTTCCTCTTTTTGTTGATTTTGAGGCTTTGAATGTTGCTTCTTTGGAATTTGGAATTCCTTTTCTCATTTCATAAGCAATGAGGATTCCATGAAGTTCATCCATCTTGAGTGTATCTAGATCCTTCATTTATTCTATGGCACTTACTTTGGAGTCAAATCTGTCAGGAAGAGACCTTAGGATTTTTGAACAATAGTGCTTTCTTCAATATTTTCTCCTAGCCCTTTAAGAGAGTTAACTACTTCAGATACTCAGAGGAAGTATGATGCAATATCTTCTTCATCATCCATTTTCAGAATCTCGAATTGTATTCTATAGGTTTGAAGCTTTTCCTTCTTAACTTTGGAGTCCCCATTATATAGGGAAACTAACTTATCCCATACTTCTTTGGCCGAGTCACAATTCATGAATTTTGTGAATTCAAAATCGGGGATTCCACTAGTGATGGAATTTAAGGCTTTGACATTAGCAATATAGGATTTTCTTTCATCTGGATCAGTCGGAAGAGTGGAAGGGGATTTGTACCCATTCAAAATAGAATGCCACACTTCAGGACCAAGGGACATTAAATAGTAGGAAATCCTCTTCTTCCAGAAACCAAAATTTGTACCATCGATGTTGTGAAACCAGCTCCAAAAATAGAAGAAAAGAGATATCAACGCCTTATAAATAAGCCACTTCGAGGGGGGAAAATCCAATACATTACATGAATGAACAATTCTTGGATGATACAAATTAAAAAAACCTCCTTTCTATATATAGGAGTCCATGGGGCCACAATGTAATCCTAGTGGGGCCACAATGTAATCCTAGCCGACTTAACAATAATAATTTAAGGGCACAATAATAACAATATGGGGGTTACAAGGGTACAATAATAACAATAAGGGGGTTACACTAACAACAATACGGGACTAGACTAGTAATATAGGGACCTAACATGCCCCTCTCCTTCAAAAAAGTGTTGTCCTCAACGCTTGAGTAGCTATGGGTGCTTCTGCATAAAATTCTCATCCTCCCATGTAGAATCTTCAGTGGGTAAGTTCTTCCACTTGATGAGATACTCTGATATTGATCAATTTCGTAGCTATCAAGTTCTTGTTTCCGTGACCGCTTCAAGTTCTAAAACGATTTTTCCTTCCTCATCAAGTTATGGCAATATTGTTTGAACTGGAAGATTTTCTCCTATAACCTTCTTTAAGCATGAAACATGGAAAACTGGATGCACTTGGGAAGAAGAAGGAAGCTCCAATTTGTATTCCATAGTACCAATATTTTTCAACACCTTGTAAGGACCATAGTACTTTGGTGATAATTTATTATCCTTCTTATCTTGTTTGAGGAACATTTGTTTGTATGGTTGTATCCGTAAAAATACCTAGTCTCCTACATCAAAACTTCTCGCGTCGCGATGTTGATCTGCTTGTTGTTCCATTAAATTTTGTGCCAAATTCAGGTTATCCTTTAAGAGTTGGAGAAATTCTTGTTGATGCTCGATGTGATCTTCCACTGCTTGAACCTTTGAATTTTCTCTTAAAGATGATGTGATGGATGGTGGATGATATCCATAAAGTGCCATAAAAGGGGTCATTTTTGCTGCAGTATGGAAGGAAGTGTTATACCACCATTCAGCAAGAGGTAACCACTTGACCCATTGTGTTTGTTTATCAGATACAAAACAACGAAGATATCCTTCAAAACATTTATTTACTATCTCAGTTTGACCATCAGATTGAGGATGATAAGATGAGCTATGAGATAATTGAGTACCCAAACAAGAAAATAAATCTGTCCAAAAATTTCCAGTAAAAATGGGATCTCTGTCGCTCACAATAACCCTTGGGCTTCCATGTAGCTTTTGAATTCTGTCCATAAATGTAGTAGCAACTGTACTTGCTTTAAATGGATGAGATAATGCACAAAAGTGTGCATACTTGCTAAGTCTATCAACTACCACCATGATGACACTCTTTCCTTCGGACTTAGGTAAACCTGTGATAAAATCCATTGAAATATCCTCCCAACGTTGACTTGGAATGGATAAAGGTTGTAGAAGTCCCGAGATCTTAATTGTCTCAACTTTATTCTGCTGGAAAACCAAACATTCCACCACAAACTTTTGAATATCAGATTTAAGGCCATCCCAAAAAAATTCTTTCTTCACCCTGTGGTAAGTTTTTAAAAATCCTGAGTGTCCTCCTAAAGGAGAAGTGTGCAATTCCAAAAGAATATTTTGTTTTAGTTGGGAATTCTTATAAATATATAAGTGATCTTTGTACCATAAGGAATCATTTTTCCAACTAAATGTATCAGATGTACTAGGATCTTGCTGCAACTTTTGAATGAGTGTCCATACATCTTTGTCCTTCTTCCATTCATCTTTTGCTTCGGTTATCCAATCTGGTTGGATAATAGAAATGGCACAAAGCAATGCTTCCACCTCTTCATTCTTTCTTGAGAGTGCATCTGTAACAACATTTAGCTTCCCTTTTTGTAGATTATTTCAAAGTCATAACCCAACATCTTTGTGACCCATTTTTGCTGCTCTTCTGAAGATAGTCTTTGTTCCAAAAAGTGTTTAAGACTATCATGATCAGTTTTTACCTTGAAGTGTCTTCCCATTAGGTAAGTTCGGCATTTCTTTAGTGCATGCAGTATTTCTAACATTTCCTTTTCATAAATAGCTTTTTGTAAATACTTTCCTTTGATTAGACGACTTTCAAAAGCAATGGGTCTTCCTTCTTGCATTAAAACAACACCAATTCCATTTCCTGAGGCATCACATTCCACAATAAAGGTTTTTGTGAAGTCTGGCGTAGCTAAGACCGGTGCTAGGCACATTGCCTCTTTAAGATGTTCAAGGGCCTTAGTTGCTTCAGGAGTCCATGAAAATGCATCTTTCTTCAATAATGTTGTTAGAGGTGCTGCTATTCTCCCATAATTCTTAACAAACTTGCGATAATACCCTGTTAACCCGAGAAATCCTCGCAAATTCTTTATGGTTGTGGGGACTTTCCATTCCTTAATGGCTTTAATTTTGTTAGGGTCTACTTTAACACCCTCGTGAGATACAATATGACCCAGACATTCCACCTCTTGTACTCCAAAGAAACATTTGGATGTTTTTGCATATAATTGTTTCTCCTACAATAGTTTGAGCACCCTGTCAACATGTTCAACATGATCCTTCCAAGACCTACTGTAGATTAGTATATCATCAAAAAATACTAGCACAAATTTTCTAAGGAAGGGTTTGAAAATGGAATTCATCAACCCTTGAAATGTAGAAGGTGCATTGGTAAGACCAAAAGGCATGACCAGAAATTCATAATGACCCTCATGAGTTCGAAATGCTGTTTTTGGAATATCTTCAGTCTTCATTCTAATTTGATGATATCCTGAACGAAGATGCAACTTGGTAAAATAAATTGCTCCATGTAATTCATCCAATAATTCATCAATCACAGGAATGGGAAATTTATCTTTAATGGTGAGCTTATTGAGCTCCCTATAATCCGTACACATGCACCATGATCCATCCTTCTTGTGCACCAATACTACTGGAGCAGAGAAAGAACTTTGACTAGGTTGAATTATACCAGCCTCTAACATTTCTGCAATCATACATTCAATTTCGCTCTCTTGGACATAAGGATATCTGTAAGGCCTGATGTTTGGAGGAACACTTCCTGGAATCAAATGAATAGCATGATCATGATCACGAATAGGTGGGAGTCCTTTGGGAGTTTCAACCACCTTGGAATGATTGTCCAAGACTTGTTGGAGATCTGCAGAAATAGATGATTTTGATGTCGAAACTTCTAGTGAGCATAATTGTGCAATTACACCTCGTTGTTCTTTCTTTAGAAGCTTTATCATGACATTAGAGCTTATTATCCTTCCCGGCTTCCCTTCAATACCCCGTAATTCGACTTCCTTTCCTTCTGAAAAAAATTTCAAGAAAAGTTCTTGAAAATTAAAAGCTACCGTCCCCAAAGATTGTAACCATTGTACTCCTAGTACAATATCAACACCTCCCATAGGAATGGAAAGCATTGGACTATTCAATACATATTCCCCCATGGTTAGCTTGATATTATGGCATTTTCCAGAGCAATTTATAGTTCCTCCATTTGCAACCATCACTTGACATTCTGGTGCTGGGTATATGAAACAATTCAATTCCTTGGCTACCTTACAATGAATAAAATTATGGGTACTACCTGAATCAATCAACACTATTACCTTTTTCTTCTTGATATGTCCTTCTATCTTGAGAGTTTTAGGAGTGGTAATTCCTGCCAATGCATTACACGATATGGTCAAACTCATTTCTTCCTCTTCTAGGGATGGTTCCTAGTGTATATCCTCTTCTTTTGAAGATTCTTGTTCATTTTCTTCTTCCTCTTCACAATCTATGTAAAATAATTTCTTCTCAGCATACTTATGACCTTTGGTGTATTTTCTATCACAACTGTAGCAAAGCCATTTTTCTCTTTTTTCTTCCAATTGTTGTGGTGTCAACCTTGTAGGTTGTGGAAATCTAGGAGTAACAACACTTCCATCTTTGTAGAATTGAGTGGTAGGCTTCCTTGTCGCCATAATTTTACATTCAATTTTTCTTGCCTACTTGAATACCTTCTCCAATGAACCAGGTTCCAAAACGTGAACTTCATGTTGGATGTTATCCTTTAAAGTACCTATGAAGAGATCAATCCTGTGTTCCTCTGGAATATCAATTACCCTTATATTCAATTTTTGGAATTCCTTAATATTCTCCCCCACTAAACACTTTTGTTTGAGATTTATCAATTGGCTAAAGAAAGTGTTTCTCTTTGTATCCTCATAATGTGCTATCATTTCCTTCGTAAAAATTGACTAAGTGACAATTGTTTTACGGGAGCAAATCCATCGATACCATACAAATGTATTTTGTTATAAATGTAAAGTTGCAATGCGTACCTTTTGTGTGTTTTTCACATTATTGAAATCAAAATATTGCTCCATCTGTAGTATCCATGTTACAGGATCCTTTCCATCAAACTTCCTCATATCCATTTTTGGAATATGGTGGTTCTTCCCTCCAACATTAGAGTTTATGAAATCATGATTAACATTTATTTTGTTCTCATCATGAGTTTCCTCTACTATATTTTCACCATTAGGAAACATTTCTTGTATCAACTTTGTCAAAACTTCCATGTCTGCTTTTAGATCATTCTTCATGTTTTCCATCTTAGCTTCCATGTTATCCATCTTAGATTCCATGCCATCCATCTTAGCTTCCATGCCATTCTTCAAACCATCCATCTTAGATTCTATGCCTTTCTTCAAACCATCCATCTTAGTTTCCATGCCTTTCTTCAAAACTTCCATGTCATTTTTTGTTGCTCTTTGCGAGAGAAAAATTTGTTGCACTTTCTCTTGTAATTTTTATATGTCATGTTTCCATTCTTCGTCTTCATGAGTCATAGTAGAGCCTTCTAAAGGCTTAATGGGTGTTGAATTATTTTTAGGGGCCATTTTAGAATCCAATACTGATATCTATTCTACAATATGCCCTTGGAATCAATTCAACTTGATTCTTCAAACAAGACTTATGCAATTCGGAAAAAACAATGCACACCTTTTACTTGCTTTTGAGGAGCTCGATATTGAAATTGACTTATCTCTATACTTGCAGATCCTAAATATCTGAATTTCGGCCTTGTAGTATTCCTCTGAAACTTCTTTCAAATGCCATAGTTCTGACTTGATTTGGATTCTTCAAGGCAAATTTATGTCCACTCTCCCATAATGACGTAATTATGGACTAGTTCAGTAGAGCGAACTTGTACAACTTTCCACGTGTCATTGTTTGCTCCTTTGGCTCTAAAATTTGTAGAAATGAAACTACAGTCTGTGTACTTCTATTCAATTTTTACAAAATTCCAATCCAATGCTCAGAGAGACATTTATGAAGTTTTTCCCACGATCACCTCTTTGAGATGAAATTCGGGAGCCTGAAAAAGACCTAACTTTCACAGATCATATATCTGAAAATATTGCAAACCAAGCTCTGAAATTTTGTGATGATGTTCCTCAGGATGTCGGCTTCGCTCTTTAAAAATTTCAGCTTCTGAACCTTCGTAGAACAAAAGTTATAGTGAAAATTACGCGATGACCTTTTTAAGTGAAATTCAGGAGCCTGCAAAAGGCCCTAACTTCCACAGATCATATCTCTGAAAATATTGCGAACCAAGCTCTGAAATTTTGCAATGATGTTTCTCAGGATTTCGGCTTCGCACTCTAAAAATTTCCGCTTCTGAAACTTCGTATAAAAAAAATTATAGCGAAAATTCCACGATGACTTGTTTGGAGCAGCGAAACCATAGAATCCAAAGCTCTGATCCCAAATGTTGTGAAACCAGCTCCAAAAATAGAAGAAAAGAGATATCAACGCCTTAGAAATAAGCGACTTCGAGGGGTAAACCTCTAATACATTACATGAATGAACAATTCTTGGATGATACAAATTACAAAACCTTCTTTCTATATATAGGAGTCCATGGAGCCACAATGTAATCCTAGTAGAGCCACAATGTAATCCTAGCCGACCTAACAATAATAATTTAAGGGCACAATAATAACAATATGGGGGTTACAAGGGTACAATAATAATAATAAGGGGGTTACACTAACAACAATAATGGACTATACTAGTAATATAGGGACCTAACAATCGAAGATAGGCAACTTCCATGTTGCTTATGTGTTCTTCATTGTGTCTAAGAATCCTTCTTCCAGCTGTTAGGCTGATAATGAAGAAGCTAGCTCTGATTCCAATTGTTGGAAATACTGAGATGGGGGTGAATCAATATTTCTTTTCAATTTTTATTATAACCAGTTAGATTCTACACAAAAAAATAGATAAATGAATAATTTATTATAGAAGGAAGGATAATGATCCTTTTACAAATGAATGAGTACAATGATTTCCAAGCACCAACTTGGACTTAATGAGGCTCCGAACTCTAGGGATTCAATCCTATCTTATCCAAGGCACCAACCTTGTGTTTAGGGGCTCCTACCCCAAGGTCGCCAATCCATATTTGCTTCTTTATTATATGATTGATTCAAAGATGCTCCAATGCACCGATCTTCACCATACTGCACCATCTATTCTGCATCAACTTCTTTTTCAAATCTTCTCCAAAGTATTGTACCAAGACTTCTACACCTCACTAAGATTTCAACACCAAACTGTTCCAAGACTACTGCATCACAACTATACCAAGACTTCAAGAGTGTACTTGCTCTACCAAAGTTCTACTCCACACAACACAAATAGTTCTCCACTATCTAGAGCTTCTTTTACTAAGGCACAGGTTCGAATTTTGAAGGAATGCCACAAGTACGAAGTCAACAGTTTGATGCACCCACACTTCTATAACACAGATCCAAAATTTCTAAATTCTAGGTTTGGTCTAAGTCTACCAACAACAAATATACCGAACTCCTGAGACTGTAATATATGTTTGAAACTCTATTTTTACAATTTCAAAGTCCTGTAGGTGTCCTGAGTTGTTAGTCCTCTAGAAACCATACTTCTCACACATCCAAGGGTTTGTATCAGACTTTCGAGTATCCTGTCCAAACCAAAAAACTTTATTTTACTGTTTTAAAGTCACATAGGTGTATTCTGCCCCTTAACAAGACATCTAAGCCTTAAAACAATTCGGTCATGAGCATATATATAATTGTAACTCTTTCGTCCTAGTTAGGAATTTTAGTCAACCCTTAACTCATGCTTCAAAACAACTGTGTTCTTCCATTGGTATCATTTATCCAAGGGCACAATTTCAATTATAGTATTTTTAACCCAAAACAAATTTTGATATGCTGCCTCCTTCAGTTCATGAGTTGTGAACTTGTCTTCACCGTTCTGTATTTTCTTGACCGAATTGCTTGAGTAGAAAACGAGGTCTTATGGTCTTATTAATATGCATCATGTTGTGAAAAATGAAGGGACGTGACCTTTAAAGTAGGTCGACTTGTCCTAGAAGGATGAGGTCAGCACACAGACCAAAAAAATTATTCTTAACTTAAAATTTTTATAACTTTAAAACCTCTTGGAGATTTTAGCTGAGTAATAGCTCACTGGAAAGCTAAAATTATTCTTTATAATATGGTATAGGTGTCATGTTCAGATTCTTCCATTCAAGAGTGAGAAATATGTTTTTTTAAGTGACTGGTCAATAGATGGTGCAGAAAAAATAGAGGACAACATATGGGCTTCTTGGACAATGGATGAGCTTCTTGGACAGTGAATGGGATTCTCCATGGATGGGCTTCTTCATTGTTTGTATTATTTAGCATGTCATCATCTAGCATATTGACATTAATGACAACATAGATTAACAATATCCCCCTTTGTCATTGATGGAAATATTTTGACATTTTCTCCCCCTTTGACATCAATGGCAAATGGGGTGTCAACGAACTCCCCCTGTCATGATGCTCCCCATGACATGTTAATTTTTTTCTCTATTTATTTAATGTGAGGCAAGCACAAATACCCCCATATTTTGACGAATATATTCAAATGCTTCTCGGGGAAGGGGTTTTGTAAAGATATCTACAATTTGTTCCTTTGTGTTGACATATTCCAACTTGATATTTTTTCAACCACCTGTTCATGGAGAAAGTGGTATTTGATTGGAATATGTTTGGTCTTTGAGCGTACCACTGGATTCTTTGAAAGACTGATGGCACTAGTGTTGTCACAAAAAATGGTGATTGGTTGCTTAGTCTCTATGTTTACATCCTTCAAAGCTTCCTTCATCCATAGTATTTGTGTACAACAATTAGCTGTTGTGATATATTTGGCTTTAGTTGTAGAAGGAGAAATAGATGATTGTTTTTTGCTGAGCTAAGCTACGAGACAATCTCCCATAAAGAATGCATTCCCACTAGTACTTTTTTGATCATCCATGCTTCCAGCCCAATCAGCATCAGAGTAGGTTGTCACAGTAAGGTTTGAGCTCGTGGGGTACCAAAGACTAAAGTTAGCAGTGCCTTTCAAATATCTAATTATTCTCTTCACAAATTCTAGATGAGATTGCTTAGGGCTTGATTGAAATATCGCTACCATTCCTACTACTTGCATAATGTATAGCCTTGTGGTAGTTAAGTATATAAGAGTTCCAATAATTTACCTATAAAGAGTTTCATCGATGAGAGGGGAATCATCATCTTTGCTTAATTTACAATCCGTGGTCACTGGAGTGCTCATAGGGGCACAATCTTCCATCCCATATCTCTTGAACATGTCTTTAAGATATTTTTCTTGAGATATAAACATGCCTGCAGTGGTTTGAGATATTTGTAGCCCAAGAAAGTAAGATAACTCACCAATCATTGACATTTCGAACCTTTTGGAAATATTTAGAGAAAATTCATGACTCATCTCATCATCATTGCTAGCAAATATTAGATCATCAACGTATACAAGAATGATTAGAATTTTTTCCTTGTCCATCTTCATGTAGAGATTTCTACCTGCTACTCCCTTTTTGAAAACTTCTTGTTGTAGATAGTGATCCAATTTTGCATACCATGCTCTAGGGGCTTGTTTTAATCCATACAAGGCCTTTTTTAGCTTCCATACAAAGTATTTTCCTTCAGCAAGATCAAATCCTTCTGGTTGCTCCATGTAAACTTCTTCCTTGAGATCTCCATTCAGAAATGATGATTTTACATCCATTTTATAAACCTTGAATCCTTTTGAGCAAGAAAATTTCAAAAAAATTCTTATGGCCTCCAATATAGCTACTGGTGCAAAGGTTTCTTCAAAGTCAATTCCTTCAATTTGCGAGTATCCTTTGCAAATAAGTCTGGCTTAATTTCTGATGATTTTTCCATCCTCATTCATCTTGTTTTTGAATACCCATTCTGTTCCAATTATATTTTTATCTTGTGGGCGAGGTACCAACTCCCAAGTCTCATTCTTTTTTATTTGAGACATTTCTTCTTCCACGACCTTTATCTAATGAGTATCTTTACTTGCTTGAGAAAAATTTTCAGGTTCTATTAATGATAAGAGAGCACATCGTATTTTCTTAAAGTGTTTGTCATCCTTCTTCGAGTTTGGATTCCTTCATCTATATTCCCAATAATTTATTCTTCTGGATTATTTTTTTGAAGGAATTTGATCTTAGAAGGAGTTTGTGAAGGTTCACTTTGTAGCTCTTCATATTTTTCAAGTTCTTCTTTACTTTCTTCAAGTAAGGGCTCAAATTCATGATCCTTAATTTTCTTTTCTAGAATGCCTTCATCAATATTCACATCAATGCTTTCCACTGTTTTCCGTAGATGATTGTTGTAACATTTTTAAGTTTTTCTCCTTGTGGAATACCCAAGGAATATTCCTTCGTTAGCCTAAGAATCAAATTTTCCTAGTGAATCATCATTGATTTTTATGAAGAATTTTCTTCCAAAAATCCTAAAATACTTTACTAAAGCAGGTCTTCCTTTCCATAATTCACAAGGAGTCTTTTCATTATTTGATCTTAGTTGGGTTCGATTTAAGGTATAAACTGTCATCCCAACTGCTTCTTTCCAAAAATTTGGTTCGAAATCAACTTCTAGTAGCATTTTCCTTGCCATTTCTTGAACGATTCGGTTTATTCTTTCAACTACTCCATTTTGCTTGGGAGTCCTAGCAGCAGAGAGTTCTCTTTCGATTCCATGTTCTTTATATCAAATTATTTTGAGGTGAATTCTCCTCCTCTATCTGTTCAAAGACATTTAATCTTAGAATCTTTCTCATTTTTAACGAGAGCTTTAAGATTCTTAAAACATTCAAATGCTTCAGATTTATATTTTATGAAATATACCCACATCATTCTAGTGTAGTCATCAACAAATAAAGAAAATTACCTTTCACCTTGAAGGTCTGGAGTTCTAGTTGGCCCACATAGATATGCATGAATGATCTCTAGAGGTTTTGATGTTGAAAACTTCTTAGTTTTGTGGTTGGTTCTAGTTTGCTTTCCATGCTAGTATGGGCTACATACAGCTTGATATGGCTTGAACATCTTAGGAATGTTCCTTACTGCATTAATCTTACTGATATTGATTAAGTTTTCAAAACTTCTATGCCCCAATCACTTGTGCCATAACCAAATTTCATCTGTTTGACGCAAGTAACATTTATATCCTTGGATTTTTCTTAGAATGTAAAAGTTACCTGGTGTTCTTACTCCTTTTGCCACAATTTAGCTCGAGGATGAGTCTCTTATTTCACAACTTTTAGTACTAAAGACAAAATTATGTCCTTGGTCACAAATTTGGCTAACACTTAAGAGATTGTGTTTGAGCCCCTCAACTAGCAAGGTATTTTCAGCCTTTCCTTGTCCATTAATGAGATTAGTTGTTCCTTTTCCAATGATCTTAGTAGATACACTTCCAAAGGATACATTTCCATTCTTTTTATCTAATAAGACAAACGTATTTTTGTCACATGTCATATGTTTTAATCATCCACTATCCACAAACCAATGATTCTCATCACTATGAGCACATAGAGCTAGGGCACATTTATCTGTATTGAGATTCACCTTTTTAGCTTCCTCCTTTTCGAGTGGGAAATTTTTCTCATTATGATCATGATTATTGCATGATGAACAAGTTGGATCAAACTTAGCCAAAGGATCAAAATAATTGTAATTCTTGATTTATCCTTGCTCTTTAGGATCACATAGTTTGTTTGTTTGATATTTCAATCTTGGTGCTTCATATTTATGAGCCTTGCAATGCTTAGCTTGATGACCAAAGTTTTTACAATAGTAACAATACCCAAGAAAGATAGTTTGGTACCTGTTGTAAGAGCCATAAATTGAATCAACATTATTCCTTGGAGTTGTTATTCCTTCATTTCTTGTGTTGGAGATGGGCCTTTGTTCTTGGTGAGATATCTTTTCCTATTTTGGATGGCAGGAAAGTACGCTGGCATAACTCCTTGTATTATCCTTAGTACTTGATGATTCTCCTTTGAAACCAATCCCAGATTTGTCATATTGAGGTTTTTGACTATTAAGGATGTTATCAAGTGTTTGAGAGCTTGTCAAATCCTTTTGACTTGCTCCAATTCTTTCCTTAGAGATACTATTTCAGCGTCATTTTTCTCACAGATATTTTCCTTTTCTTTTAGCTTATTGTTCAAGAAGTCTTCCCTTCTTTTTGCTTCCTATTTTTCTATTTTGAGAGAAATGATCTTCTTTCATAAATTCTCATTCTCTTCAATGGAAATTATTGGTAATTCATCCATATTTCCTTCGCCTTCTAGTTGTGAATCATCATCATTTGTGAATGCCATGAATAACACTTCTTTGCTTCCAACATAGTCATTTTATTCATCTGATGAATCATCTCCTCTATTGTGATGAGGGAAATTTCTAGATGATTTCTTCTTGATGACTACAAATTCATCTTCATCGGACTCATCTTGTTTGGAGAATAATTTTTTCTTATTAAACTCTTTCTTTTTGTATGCCGTCCTTTTAGAATCCTCTTCATCATCACTATCATGTGTATGAGGATATTTTTTAGCATAATGACCTATTCTTCCACATTTGAAACAAATAAGAGGGTACTTACCTTTTAGCTTAGATCCCTTCCTTAGTCTTCATACAAATTGAGCTAATTCGGTTTCAGTATCAGAGTCATCACTATTGTTATTCCATCCTTTTCCTCTTTTTTTTGATTTTGAGGCTTTGAATGCTGCTTCTTTGGAATTTGGAATTCCTTTTCTCATTTCATAAGCAATGAGGATTCCATGAATTTCATCCATCTTGAGTGTATCTAGATCCTTCATTTCTTCTATGGCACTTAATTTGGAGTCAAATCTGTCAGGAAGAGACCTTAATATTTTTTGAACAATATTGCTTTCTTAAATATTTTCTTCTAGTCCTTTAAGAGAGTTAACCACTTTAGCTACTCGGAGGAATTATGATGTAATATATTCTTCACCATCTGTTTTCAGACTCTTGAATTGTCTTCTATAGGTTTGAAGCTTTTTCTTCTTAACTTTGGAGTCCCCATCATATAGGGCAACCAACTTATCCCATACTTCTTTGGCAGAGTCACAGTTCACGACTTTTTTGAATTTAGAATCGGTGATTCCACTAGTGATGGAATTTAAGGCTTTGGCATTAGCAATGTAGGATTTTCTTTCGTTTGGATCAGTTGGAAGAGTGGAAGGATATTTTTACCCATTCAAAATAAAATGCCACACTTCAGGACCAAGGGAAATTAAATAGTAGAACATCCTCTTCTTCCAGAAACCAAAATTTGTACCATCTAAGATAGGAAAATTCCCTGTTACTTCTGTGTTGTTCATTGTGTCTAAGAATCCTTCTTCCAGCTGTTAGGCCGATAAGGAAGAAGCTGGCTCTGATCCCAATTGTTGGAAATACTGAGAGCGGGGTGAATCAATATTTCTTTTCAATTGTTATTATAACCAGTTAGATTCTACACAAAAAAATAGAGAGATGAATAATTTATTATAGAAGGAAGGATAACGATCCTTTTACAAATGAATGAGTACAGTGATTGCCAAGCACCAACTTGGAATTAATGAGGCTACGACCTCTAGGGCTTCGACCCTATATTCTCCAATGCACCAACCTTGTGTTTAGGGGCTCCTACCCCAAGGACACCAATCCCTCTTTGCTTCTTTATTATATGATTAATTCAAAGATGCTCCATTGCACCGATATTCACCATACTGCACCAACTATTCTGCATCAACTTCTTTTTCAAATATGCTTCAAAGTATTGTACCAAGACTTCTGCACCCCACTAAGATTTCAACACTGGACTGTTCCAAGATTACTTCATCACAACTATACCAAGACTTCAGGAATGTACTTGCTCTAGGTTATGATGATTCTTTTGCACCATAGATTTACTAAATTTCTGCTCCACACAACACAAATATTTCTCCACTATATATAGATTCTTTTACAAAGGCACAGGTCCGAATTTTGAAGGAATGACACAGGTCCAAAGTCAACAGTTCAATGTACCCACACTTCTATAACATAAATCCGAAGTTTCTAAATTCTAGGTCTGGTCTAAGTCTACCAACAACAAATATACTGAACTCCTAAGACTGTAACGTATGTTTGAAACTCTGTTTTTACAATTCCAAAGTCCTATAGGTGTCCCGAGTTGTTAGCCCTCCAGGAACCATACTTCTCATGCATCCAAGGGTTTTTATCATACTTTCGAGTCTCCTGTCCAAACCAGCAATCTATGATTTTACTATTTTAAAGTCATGTACGTGTATTTTTCCCCTTAACAAGAGATCTGAGCCTTAAAATAATTTGGTCCTGAGCATATATATAACTATAATTATTTCTTCCTAGTTAGGACTTCTAGTCAACCCTTAACTCGTGCTTCAAAATAGTTGTGTTCTTCCACTGGTATCACTGATCCGAGGGCACAATTTCAATTATAGTCTTTTAAAGCCAAAACAAATTTGGATCTGCTGCCTCCTTCAGTTCACGAGTTGTGAACTTGTCTTCATCGTTATGTATTTTCTTGACTGAATTTCTTGAGTATAAAATGAGGTCTTATGGTCTTATTAATACGCATCATGTTGTGAAAAAATAAGGGATGTGACCTTTAAAGTAGGCTGACTTTTCCTAGAAGGATGAGGTCGGCTCATAGACCAGAAAAATTATTCTTAACTTAAAAAATTAATAACTTTCAAATCGCTTGGAGATTTTGGCTGAGTAATAGCTCGTCGGAAAGATAAAATCATGATTTATAATATGGTATAGGTGTCATTTTTAGATTAATCCTTTAAAGAGTGATAAATATTTTTTTTAAGTGACTGGTCAATAGATGGTGTAGAAAAAATAGAGGACAATGGATGGGCTTCTTGGACAGTGGATGAGCTTCTTGGACAGTGAATGGGCTTCTTCATGGATGGGCTTATTCATTTTTTTTCTTCTTCATCATGTAATCATCTAGCATATTGACATCAATTAAAACTTAGATAAATAGTGTGACCCTAGTATAACCCCATTCTATATAAGAAAATTCCAAACAAGACGGAAATAGAGACAATCCCAGGTAAATTATCATGGTTTAACAAAAATACGGGTGCATGAAACATGAAGAAAACATTCACACCCTCAAACCCCAAAAATTATAAACCAGGCATACCCAATTCCCTTAACCAGGAAATCCACTTCATGGAAGAAAGGGAGGAATGACATGTAACATACCAGGTATCTAGCGCTTTTAGCTATCAAGAGAACACCTTCGCCAGTTTCCTTGGCTATTTGCAACACCTTGGACCATCCACTAAATCATTGCTATCCAAAACCAAGAAATTTCAAAAGTCACTCAACAAACAAACAACTAAGTGCCAATTCCAGCCTTTGATACCTCTGGCACCTCCTGCGGGGCCATTTTCTACCTGCATGTATAAAGCCATTGCGCCTTCCTCTCCAAGCATTTGGAGGGTGGTGGGATGGTATGTCGAGGCACCCTTCATTGAATGGGGATGATGGGATTGGGAGATGGGATATGTTAAGGAGTTAGGGAGCTTTATGAACTGTTGTTTTTGTCTTTCTCTAGAATCTCTTCCTAGGGGTCAAATTTGTCATCCCAGGGTTGAGTAGGCCAAGTCAACTCCAGAGGTTCATTACGATGAAAGCATCCCCATTTTTCGAGGAGGTTAGATACTCTATTTTATTCACGCCTCACATGATTTGTGATAACATAGTCAAAGTTTGAATGAGATCGCCTAACTACTGTACATGTCTAGCGGTTCTTCAATTGTGACTGAGCTTGTCCCACTTAGCCCCCTGACTCAATTTTTTGGTTGTGTTGATTACTAATTTGGAGTCACCTTCCATGAATAAATTTTTATACCCTGGCTTAATAGCCTGGAGCAGGCCCTGTCGGAAAAGATCAAATTCAAAACATTATTACTTGCATAGCCAGAATGGTATGCATATATTAGTCTAGTCTTCTCTCAAGAGTCCCTGAAGAGCCATCAAAAACCCATTGGACCTGGATTTCATTTTGAGGCTCCATCAAAGATTAAATTGATGAACCCCTCCAAAGGCGCAATGAAAATCTATGTTGAATCCACCCTACTCAATATAAGTTTCCAGGAGTTTGGAGCAATCATACACGGTGCAAGGTTTAGGTGATGAAGAATTCGAGCCTCGTGGGGTGAAAATTGCCAATCATATGGTAGCCATTTCTCTACCAATATTATTTCCTAAATGTTCTGTATTATCCCCTCCCAAACAAATTCATGAGTTTTTTTAATGTTCTTGAAGATCCCGTGATTCCTCTCTTTCTAGATAGCCTAAAGAGTGAAGCCAAGAACTAAACTCCAAGCACTATTGAGGATCATGCTAGAGAAAAGGTCCCTCCGCAATAAAATAATGGATTCTCTAATGCTCTGGGGGTCTCTGTTCATTCCGTCGAAGAGATATTCCACTTGGTTCCACTTTTGTGTGGCAAAAGAGCACGAATTTAGGAGATGTTCAAGATCCTCATTATGCCTACCACAAAGGATGAAATAGGAAGGCCC
Organism: Pinus albicaulis; assembly: GCA_034641835.2. NCBI lineage: Eukaryota > Viridiplantae > Streptophyta > Pinopsida > Pinales > Pinaceae > Pinus > Pinus albicaulis. The sequence goes on from CM076582.1 coordinate 859,412,234, forward strand.
ATAGATACCTCATTTTTGCAACTGATCTGAGGTTAATATTATGCCTCTACAGACAAGCCAGAGAAATAAGGTAACTTTCGGCCACCACCTCCCTTCCTAGATCTTCTTCCAAAGTGGTTGTTGATTCCCCTATCCCCATCTTGCCTTGATTTTGTATGCCTCTTGAAGGGTAAAAGTGACCTTTGTAGTATATCCCCACCTAATAATGTTTGGGCCCTCCTGTATAATTATCCTCCTGGATGCCAATTCCCCATCCAAATTATCCCATTAGTCTAAGTCGGGGGGCTGAGGCGAGTCCTTTCTTTCTTTCCATCTCCTCCATCCATTAGTTTTCAAGTCATCTTTCCAATACGGTTTCACCTGGTGAAAGTTCCTGCGAGATGTGTACAAAAATAGGTCTCTCAAGTCTTGTATTCCAAAAAAATTTCCCCTCTATTTCCATGAGTCTTGCCAGAAGAGGCTTTTTTAGACATTTATAATTTCCTAGAAAATTTGTTGATTTAAAAGGTCGCTATTTTGAGCCGCCGGGTTCCATATTGAAGATCCTTTGGGAGGCTTACGATACTTGAGGATGTCTTCAGTTCGAGTTGGCATACCGTATTTGCGAGTCCAAATTTTCTTCCACAGGTCAAATCCTCCAGATATCCATCTTTACCAAAGTTTTGCTCCCATCACTTGATTCATAGTGAGAGGGTCCTGGAGGCCCAATCCTTCTTCCATCTTGGGCTTGAATAGATTGGGCCATGAAATCAAAGCCCATTTCTTTAACTGCTGAGCCCCTCCCCATAAGAATTTTTTGAATGTCTCTACCATTTTTTCACATGATGTTTTGGGGGCTTCCATCCTTGAAAGTTGATAAATTAGGATGGATTGGAGAACAACCTTTAGAAGGAAAATGCAACCAACAAGGATCAGGGATTTGAAAGTCCATTTGTTGAGTTTCAATTGGTTTTTATGGAGCAGATATTACGATAAAGAGGCTTTTAAGGAGTTCAAAGATAGAGGCATCTAAAGGTACTTGGAGGGAAGAGATTTTATACCAAAACCTATCACCCAGGCAAGAAAGGACTGAATGTTCCTTGGTGTATTGAAAAATAAGATGCAGGATTTTTCATTTTCTATCATTGTCCCGGATGCTTCCATGAATACCTGGAGAATATATTTTATACAACGAACTTCTCGCAGGGAGACATGGCAAAAGAGCATAATGTCATCAACAAATTTTTGGTGTGTGATAGGGAGGTAATTCCCCCACAAACTTAAACTGCATATTTGCAAGGCTTGAGCTTCCATTTTCAGGTAGTGACCCAAACCTTCAACAATCATGATAAATAGAAAAGGAGAGATAGGGTCCCCCTATCTCAAGCCTTGAGAGGGGTCGAACGTTTTGGTGGGGGATCCATCGAGGAGGATGGAATAAACATGGGAGAACACCATAACTATGACCTAGTTGATCCATCTCTGATCGAAACCTTAGGATTTAATAATACTGGTGAGGAAATTCAAGTTAATACAGTCATAGGCTTTGGACAAGTCCAATTTAATCATCATAACTAGGGTTTTGAGGTGTTTTATGGAGTGGAAAACTTCCTAGGAAGTGACAAAGCCATCTAGGATCTTGCGGCCTTCCAAGAAACCAGTTTGCTTAGGGGAGATGAGATTTGGAAGAAGAGGTTTGAGGCATTTGAAAATGACAATGTAAATGACCTTATAGATGACGTTACAAAGAGAAATTTTTCTAAATCCTTGGGGATCCTCGAAATTGGTCGTTTTAGGAATTAAAGAAATAAAGGTAGCATTTAGGCTCAGACATACCTTTTGTTTGCAACGTGATTCCTCCACCACCTCCAGTACATCTTTCCCAACAAAGTTCCAGGATGCTTGGAAGAACTCCGCTGTGAAACCATCGATTCTAGGGGATGTATTTTTTTCCATTCCTTTAACAACCTCCTCCACTTCCTTTAGAGTGATCGCTCGTAATAGGGCCAGGTTTTGATTCCTAGAGACAAGAAGGGGGATGGTCTGGGTGATTTTTTGAATAGCCTCAGACATGTCTTAGGTCGGTTCTGAGAGGAGGGTATGAAAATTATTCATGACCAGGTCCTCCATTCCTCATGCTGCACCAATCTATTTCTAGCTTCATCCTTTAGGGAGAAAATCTTGTTGTGTTGGCGGTGTTGGATCCTTTCTTTGTGAAAGAAGCAGGTGTTTCTTTCGGCTTCTCTTAGCCAATTGAATTTGAAATTTTTCTTCCAAATGATCTTTCCTGTTTCTGCCTCTCTTTCGACTGGTTAATTAGCCTCCCTTCCTCTTCCACAAGGTGCTAGTCTCTGCCCTACATGATGATCTGTTGTTGAATTTTCTGCATTTTTTTGACCAAGTGGTGTTGATATCTCATTATGTGACAAAAATATTCTTGATTCCATTTCTTAACCTTGCATTTGAGCTGTCAAAGCTTCAGTTGGAAATTATGCATGTGGTTTCTTCCCTGTTCCTCGCTCCCTTTCCACCAACCCTCCACTTTCTGCATGAGTTTGGGATCCCTAAAAGGCTCAAATTTGAAGGGATGATTTTTGGGGCCTATTTTTAGGTCTATCTCCGATCGGATTGGTTAGTGGTAAGATCCCATACAAGTAATAATTAAAGCTTCTGATGGGCCTCTAAATTAGACATAAATTAAGGCCCATATAACCTTTCTTAGGCACATAAAGTCTATATTAAATCTCTCCTTCTATAATTAATAATGTTTTTTAAGCTTTAATATGTTATTAGGAAGGTTTAGAGATAATTTCATATTTGTGCCTAATATTATTTATTTTTGAAGAATATTGTGAGAATATTGGACAGATTATGAAGATTTGGAGAAGGAGATAATTTAGAGACCTATTCCCTACTATAGGAGGATCAATATTGGAGAATAAGTTAACAAAATATCATGAAATTATTGAGAGATTTTGTAACTCCAATGATTGAGAAAATCTAGGAATGTGTTCCTTGTCATTTACTGCAAACACTTAGTGTTGGGAACCACATCCACTATTTTAGAGGTTTTGGAGGGGAAAGATTCCTCCTTTCAAGGATAATCCTTCCCCGTCAATTTTTATAAGTACCAATTCGAATTTTCCTCTAGGGGCATGCATTTTTTAGTCTTCTTGTGGATAAAACTTGTTGTTTGGCAGTTCCATTTTCATTTATTGTAGGGATGTACTTGGATTGATTCGAATAATGAAGTTTGGAGCCATTTTTAGCTTCTAAGGCTTGGTTTATTCCTTAGGAATCTGAGTATCCTTGGGTTTGGCCATCCCAGGAGCCTGAGATCCCTCTTTCACAATTTCTTTATGTTCTTTTCACTTCTTATTCACATGCATCTCTTATTCTTGTTTTTCCTATTTCTGTATTTATTATTGATTTTTTTCTTGCTGTAGGATTGAGTTAAATGGTTGAAGTGAGTTATTTTTAAGGTTATTTACATATTTCCAAGAATTATTAATCCTTATAATAACTTTGGAAGGTCGTCTCCATCATTGAGCTACTTGGATTTGGTTACTAGTTCACGAATATAAGATTTCTGTAAATGCCTTGTAGCGAAATAGTAGTAATTTTCTGCTATTTTTTAGTGGGTTAATGATCTTCATTTGAGTTTATTACACTTGTATTAGGTCATAAAAATATTCAATTTAATAACAAAAATCATCCCATTCCATTTTCAGTTTATTAGGTTAGTCATTTGATAGGTTAACTAGCTCACTAGTTCTTGAATTTCTAGTTTTTAAAGTAGTAATTTTCTGTTATTTTTTAGCAGGTGTGAAAAAGGGTATTTTGGAGTGATTCCACTTGGAATGGAGACCTAAGACATCATAATTAATAAAAAAAATTGTCTCATCCCATTTTCATTTGATTTACTTGTTCATTTGGTGATTTATCTCCAAAACAAAACATCCTGTAGCAAAAAGAGAACTTCCTGTCGCACTCTTGTAGCACGTGTAAACTAGACCATATTTTCTCCCAAAGCTTGGTTTTTGTCTCTTAGGCTTGAATGATTACCCCTAGGATATAAATCCATATTCGAGGAAGAATAAACACCACTTAGGACATGCATTTTTACAAAGCAGATTAGGCCTATTTATTTGAATTCATGCTCTTAGGATTTCAATTACAAATTGTTGTTCTTGCCTAGGATTAATTTCTTTTCAAAGAAACACTTCCATTTATGAAATTAGTTTAGGCTTTGATTTCATTAAATTCACTCCATTACATCATATCAACAAAATAAGGACACATTTCATACTGCACATATAGTGTTGATGCCTCTTAAGCTTGTACGAACCTCAGGTTGATAATTAAAGTTGGTAGTCTTGGGAGTTGCAACATTCTTGTTGTAATACTGAGGCTCATCACTTTTTGGAGCCATTTCCGGCGAGATGTAAAAGTATGCATATTTTCTTCCCTAGTTGATTCATTTATTTTCTTTCTACAAAAAAAAAACAAAAATTTTCATTAGGCATATTTCATTTTAAAAACAGAAAATTGCATTGCACTAGCATTCTAATTCAAAAATTTTAAAAATACTTCTCCAACACCATCACCCCCATTTGATCACGTAGTGCAGTAAGAACCACATCACCATCCACTTTTGGAGGTATAAGAAGAAGAGGTGGCAGATAAGGTACAATAAATGGATGGAAAGGGTGACAATGAAGAAGATCCTCTTGGATTTCCCATTCAAGATACTGATGTCAGTGTGCATATGAATAACATCCCTCCATATTTCCTTCCCAAATTCCATGGTATGAGGTCAGAGGATCTGAAAAACTTTCTCTTTGAATTTGAAATACTTTGTAGATATTATGGTTACTTACTAAACACTCAAAAGTTGAGATTGTTTCCGACAACGTTGAAGGATAGAGCTCTTAAATGGTTCATGAGTTTAGGTACTAATTCAATAAGATCATGGAATGATATGAAAAATATATTTCTAGAAAATTATAAAGATCGTGATCTTAAAGAAGATATATTTAGAATGAATAAAAAACAAGATGAGAGCCTTGACGATCTAATAGAGAGATTTATGTATAATGTTAAGAGGGAAAAGTTGCATCATTTAGGATTTGACACACTAAAATCCCTCTTAGAAAAATTAGGGATGAGTGGATTGATCTCGTTGATCTCATGAGTAGAGGAGATGTATAAAAATCATCATTTGAAGAAATTTGTGAAACATGCAAGCACATATCAAGAGAAAGGGAACGAGTAAGTAAATCAACATCAAGATTGGTGAGTCAAATCGAACTTGAAAATTTTCTTGATAAATTAAAAAAAAATACTTAGAAATCTAAGCAAACAAGTATAAATGTTAAGAACTAAATATGAGAAAAAATAATATGTTGACATTTGTGTTTTCCATGCAGAATCATATTTCCCATCATTACCAAGGTTGACGGAAGTTTCCCAAGAGGAAAATGGAGCAAGTGAATCACCAAAGACGCTATGGTATGTAGCTCCAAGAAGACCATGGCAGCCTAGTCAAATTGATATGATGTGAGGACTTGCTTCACAATTTCAAGCTTATTCACATCCATCTAAAATTAATTGGAACACACTCTTTCCTTGGAAACCTTGGCCATATCAACCCCAAAACCAATCTTGGAAACAAGGTTGGAAAGAACCTCATGGGAGAAATCCACAATATCCTCAATATTTTCCTCAATATCCTCCATACCCAACTCCATGTTATCCCTACCGTATGCCTCCACCACAACCACAAACCGAACCACATCCATCTCAAAGATCCACTCCCACTCAACTACCTGTACCACCATTTTCAAACCCACAAAATGAAGTAGTTCAACCTATTTACAATGTTGAGGTAGAATACTACCAAACATCTCCTCTTGATCTAAATGGTATCCATCTTAGCTCAATAAGAGTATTGCAAAAAAGTGATTCTCTTGATGCCATTGAAGGAAAACATTCAAAAAAATAAGATTCAAATGAGAATATAAAAGAATCATGGGTTGCACTTGATCAAGAGTAGACATCAAAATCAGAGATTGGGAAAGTTACATTATGTTCACCATTATATCCTCTATGTGTCCAAGAGAATAATAATAAAAAAGAGGAAGATCTGAATTTCATAGAAGAAGAAGACATCCAAGATGATCCAAATCAATAAGTGCACTAGGGGCATCACAACTATATTGAATATGGTTCCTGGCAGTCACTAAGTTGCAGCAACACACTCTTCTTCAATAGTACTTGATATCATCTCAGTCAAAGTAGTTGGTCTCTCGTATTCAAGTAAATGTCAAAGCATTTACTTCAAGCCTGCATATGATTATATCTATCATGTTGATGTGCACATGGCTCCATTTGAAGTATTCCTATACTTGAAAAAGATTTTTTTATTTCAAGTAGAGTAAGATAGAACAAAAAAAAATTAAAAAAAATGGAAAAGGAGAAAAAAGAAAAGAATAAAATCTCTGGTGAAAACCTCTTTTGAGACGCCTAAGATTGACTCACTGATTGAAAACCTCCATGAGGCAGTCAATGGGTTGGAAAAAAATAAAAAATAAGAGAAAACAAAAATCCTAGGTGAAAACCTTCCTTGAGGCGCCTAGGCAGACCTACTAGTTGAAAACCTCATTGAGGCGGCTAGTTGGCATAAGAAAAAACAAAAAAAATGAAAAAATGAAAACAATTCTTCATGTATATCTCTCTAATGAATGAAGGTGCTCTCCAACCTTTGCAAGCAACAAAAACAAGTTGGCACCAAAAGAGCAAGTTCGTCAAAAATCTAGTCAAAGGAAGTCAAACTTGGAATTTCTCCTTCTGTTCTCAGATGCTCCAAAAGGACCAAGGTCATGTCAATCCATCACCCTCATCCATTTCCAACATCCACCCATCATTTCCAAGATTTTCTCATTCATTTTCCTCATTGTCCTAAACTGCTACAGGAAGTCCTATTTTTGAGAGGAAAATTATTTTTATTATACCTTGAAAACCATGTATCCATTTTTTGAGTTGTTTCATGGGGAGATGCATATGGGTGATGGTAAGATGCCTAAGAAATTTCAGAAAATTATAGTGCACACTTTTGGAGAAATCGGCCTCCATCACCTACATCCATTTTTTATTTTTCTCGAGATTAGTGCATCAAATGGCCAACATTATTTATGGGTAGGTGAATAAAGATGATGGTAACATGATAAAAAAAAATTAGGTCAATCTAGTCCATCTTTTGAGAGTTATGGATAAAACAATTCTACTGCAAGGGGGTTGTTCTTAAATTCTACATGAAGTTATAGTGAGCTACAAGCAGGTGGATCGAGGGAAAAAAAAATCACCAAGGGAATTGAGGTGTAAAAAAATAAATGAGGAAATTATTCCCATCATTTCCTGCCACATTCTCATCACTCCTCCATCTCAAGCACAAGGGTTTTTTTTCTAACCTTACCTTTTTTCACCTCTGTAAATTTATGAAAAACACATAGTTCCTTCACTCCATTTTCCAAGGCCACACCCCCTCTTCACCAACCTATAATCATCCTACCATCACCTTAATACCACCTCACACTCTCCCTCATCACTCATACAGAGATAGAAGCCTAAAACAGGAAGAGAAATAGGTTTCTACAAGAAAAGGTAACTTCATGTAGCAAGCCTTGTGTAAGCACTAGAACAGCCATGAAGATGGTTTTGAGAAATCATGGAGACAAATAAGACTTGTGAGATGAATTTGAATATAGTAATGGAACTACAAGGAGGATCCTCCACCAACATACATACATGTGAAGACTTAGCAAGGTACATGCGCACAACAAACAATTCAAGTTAAAACACCTCAAAATGAAATAAGACACAACAAAGAATCAAGCAACAATGCAAACATAGTGATGCAACTCCAACTCCAACTCCCGCTCTAGCTCCAACATGCATCATCCGGCAACAACTTGACCAAGAGGTGAGGATCAGATATGCAACGCTCTAACCTCACCATTAGAATTTATTCTAGCCTAAGAAAACATTAAAAGTCTGAGAAGGAAAGGTTTTTTATAGCCAAAATCAGTAGCAGAGTAACCTCAACTTTATCTAGCAATTAGTTTCACTTATCCACCAAGACACACACACTTGTGGGAGAGGAACAAGACAAAAGTAAAGAGGACTTGAGAAAGTGGGTGTTAATCATTTAGTTGTGATGGAAGACAAGGAGTGCCAAGGGGTAACTGGGGGCGAACTCAGATGACAAGAAAAAAGAATGGTTAGTTTATTTTGCATGTAATGTAAAGAAAAATGAAGAAAGAGAAAAAAAAAAAAAATGGTGGACCCACCATCTCTTGGCATGAAAATATTAGTTGCTATAGGAAAAATAGAGCTTCTATAGGCACAAGATTTTCTATAGGAATTTGTTACAGGAAGAACAAATTTTCTACAAGAAGGACATATTTATTACAAGAAGTTAATAGAGGGCTACAAGAGAAAAAAAAATTCTACTAGGGTGTTGGACAATGATTAATTAATTGTTAAAAGGTACAAAGAAACAAAATAGAGCTGCAAAGGTTTTGTTACAAGAATTTTGGGTTGCATAATGGTAAATTATCGAAGGGTGAAAGGTATCCAAGTTAGTAGATTAGTTTCACATCATTCCTTTATTTTGCTTTAGGTTATTCACCATCATTTCACCCTCTATAAGAATAAATTGTTGTGTGTTAAGTTTTTTCAATTTCAGAATTTAATGAGCAAAGAGAATTCAGATTGCATGTCAAGGGTGTTCGTAAAAAATTAATGAATAGTATGATGTGTCATGGCCAAGAATCCAAAATTCACTCTTGTAATTGAAAACATAGTCCACCATTATCAAAATTATTCCTTTGTCAGAGCTGTTACAGGAAACATTAGAGCTGCTACAGGAAAATTTTGAGCTTCTACAGGAAACTTTAGAGCTGCTACAAGAAACTATGTTTCCTGTAGAAACCCCTATTTTCCACTAGATTGCTTTTTTTTTTTCTTTTTTTCTTGAGAGAAGTTTTACAAAGGCTGGAGGGAAAAGGAATTGAGGGGAAACTTCAGGTGTGTTGTGAGAGTTATCAAGGACACATAAACTCCTATAAATTAAAAATTGAGTGGTACAAGTAAGACCCTAGCTTTGCACATAAAATTCACAAAATTCATATTCTGCAAATATGGGGGGAAGATTTAACAAGAGAAAACCCATCAACATAGAGAGAATCCACCAGCATCCCTAAGTGCTTACCATTTTCTAAAATTGCAGCGAGATGGGATTATTTGTAAGGATAATGGGGTATGATGATGAGGTTGCAGTCAATTTACAAGATCCAACTAGGCAAGAGCATGAACCAAAAGCAAGGTTTTGCACTAAAAAATAGGACCCAATACAGTTAAAGAACCACCTAAGAGAAAGAAGTAGCCTGAACCTACATTAGAAGTTCAATGGGAAACTGAGATAGGGGAAGAAATGCAAAAAGAAGAGTAGAAAGAAGAGAAGGAGGAGGAGAAACACATGCATTAGAGGAAATTTCAGCCTAAAAGTGGTTTCGTAAGAAAAAGTAATAAAATAATAGTTGAAATAATAAATAAGAGTTATAAATTTTGGAGGGAAAATTTAAAAAAAAATATTTTTTTAATTGTATTTTTGACATATCTCCCTATATGTTTACTCAAATTTCAAGTGTAGACGCTCGTTGGATGCAGAATTAAATTCCACATCCAACGAGTACCCATTATGCATACTTTTGAAAAGACCCACATTGATAAAAATTGCAGATACATTAAAAAATGTGTTGAACACACTTTTTTAATGTATCTGCAATTTTTATCAATGTGGGTATTCTCAAAACTATGCATCATGGGTACTTGTTGGATGTGGAATTTAATTCCGCATCCAATGCGCTGATACACTTGATATTTGAGTAAACCTATAGGGAGTTAAGCAAAAAATACAATTAAAAAAAATAGTTTTTTTCTTTTCCCTCCAAAATATTTGCATATACCTCTTTTTAAATTTAAAGAATTTTGATTGGTTTACATATTATGACATGGAGATTACATGAAAATTTCATGGGAACGTTTAGGCTAAAATTTCCTCTAATGTACCAACAAATAGAGAATGAAATATGCCAACATACATGAAGAACCGAAGGGCAAGAACGATGAATAGGTTGCTCAAAGGATGAGAAAAAAATTCAGTAAGGGGGGTATGATGGGCCTATAAATTAGACATAAATTAAGGCCTATATAACCTTTCTTAGGCACATAAAGTCTATATTAAATCTCTCCTTCTACACTCAATCATGTATTTTAAGATTTAATATGTTCTTAGGAAGGTTTAGAGATAATTGTGTATTTGTGCCTAATATTATTTATTTTTGAATAATATTGTGAGAATATTGGACAGATTATGAATATTTGGAGAAGGAGATAATTTAGGGACCTTCTCCCTACTAAAGGAGGATCAAGATTGGATAATAAATGAACAAAATATCATGAAATTATTAAGAGATTTTGGAACTCCAATGATTGAGAAAAACTAGGAATGTGTTCCCTATCATTTAATGCAAACTCCTTGTGTTGGGAACTAGATCCACTATTTGAGGGATTTTGGAGGGGAAATCTTCCTCCTTTCAAGGAAAATGCTCCCCCATCAATTTGTATAAGTACCAATTTGAATTTTCCTCTAGGGGCATGTACTTTTTAGTCTTCTTATGGAGAAAACATGTTGTTTAGCAGCTCCATTTTCATTTATTGCAGGGATGTACTTGGATTTATTCGAATAATGAATTTTGGTGCCATTTTTAGCTTCTAAGACTTGGTTTCTTCCATAGGAATCCGAGTCTCCTTGGGCTTGGCCATCCCAGGAGCCTCATAGCCCTCTTTCAAAATTTCTTTATGTTCTTTTCACTTCTTATTCACATGCATCTCTTATTCTTATTTTTCATATTTCTTTATTTATTATTGATGTTTTTCTTGCTGTACGATTGAGTTAAATTATTGAAGTGAGTTCTTTTGCAGGTGAGTTGAAGATCTATGATTAGGTCTCTAAACATCTCCATGTCCACGTCCAATTGTATTATTCCCCCTTTCTTCTCATCTAAGGATGTGATCATGTTGATGTACCCACCCACGATCCAAAGATCGAGTAATCTCATTTTATTTTTTCAAGGTTTTGGAGAAAAACCCCTTTTCTCCTAGAATGTGAGGCCCATAAAATCCTATCAAAAGAGGCTAGTCTCTGGATCAAATATGATGAAATCTACCGGAGAGGATTTTGGGGAGGCTTACAGAGTCCTCAAAAACTATTTCTGTCGGGTTACATAAGATGGAAAGGCCTCCAGCGCTGCCCCTGACATATTGGGAGATTACCTCATAGTGAGGCTTAAGAGTCTTCATAATCTCCTTGAGCTTTTCTTCCGAGACTTTGATTTCTTGGACTAGAATTATACCAAGTTTATCTTTTTTGAGTATTTCTTTTAGGTATCTTTGTTTTCTTTTACTATTAAGGCCTCTTCCATTCTAGGATGTAATAATCATTTTGACATTTTTTTGATTTGGTGGAATACCGCGGACAACGACACCACCCTTCTAGAGTTTACCAATGTTTCTCCTATCATTTGTATGGTCTCATTCAAGTTTTTCCTTTCGCATTTCTTCCCTCCTTTTCCTTGAGGAAAATGATCCCCACCTTGGTTTATTAGTGAACCCAGATGATCTGGTTTCTCCGGTCCTATTTTCCCCTCTTTAGTTTTGTATTTTTGGAAGGTATCTTTGTATATTTGCTTCTCGTCTTCCGGGATGAAGCATTCATCTAGATGATGTCATTCATTCAATAGCCAACACATGAATTTCTCTTATTTACTTTAGTCCTCCTTTAGCTATCAATCTCCATATTATCCTGTTCCATTGGTTTCACCGTGGCATTTTTGTCTAGTGGTTCCTCCTTGGCCTTTTGTTTGGCATTGTTTCCTCCCCTTTGCAGTTTTGGTTGAATTTCCGGTCCTACTGTTTCAGTTTGGCCTTCCATGATTTCTTCCTCCTCCTGTATGATGTCATATCGATTGTTATTTCGTAGGCCTTTATTTGATGACGGTTGAGCCAGGGTATGTGGGTTCCTTTGATTCATTTTTTTCCTTTGAACTTCTTAGAAACCCTTAACGCCCTCTTGTTATTTACCCTGGCTATTGCTTTTAGATAACTCTTGGGATTCGAACTGGTTCATTAGGAATTCATGAAACAGATGCACGTATTCATGGCACCTATGACATCTGAAAGGAATGTGATCATAGTCAAGGGGCTGTTGCCATACCTCATCATGATATTCCAGATCGATGAATTCAGGTAAATGTTATGTTATGTTCATATAGATCACATAGATCCTGGCATAAGATGTATACCTTCCCCGCCGCATGGATTCTTCTACTATCACAAAACTTCCTATGGAGTTCCTGATTCCTTCCAGTATGTCCAGGTCCTAGAAGTCTACCGAGAGGACAAAGAGTCGGAACCAGAATGGAGCCACCAAAATTTTTTCCCGATTTGGGTTATAGCACTCCTCCTAGTGCCTCATGAATAGAACTCCATTGTTGAAGAAGTAAGGTCCGCCTTCAAACGCCCTTTCCTTATCCTCCAGATTGGAGAAATTTACTGTGAAGAAACCGCGAGCCTCCAATTTCAGCTCGATGTGGCACTTTGGTTGCCATTTGTGTTGAATCCACTTTACCAGATCCCTTTCAATTGGCCAAACTCCTATAAATTTAAATATTAGTGCATGGTCCTTCTTGTACTTCCTATAGTTCTCTAGTTTGTTACTAGGTATGATGAATCGTGGCTTCTTGGTCACCCACCAGAGGCATTGTCTGTGAATGCGAGCCTACCATTGAACCCCAAGGCCAGGAGGCCCTTTCCCTTTACCGTTCAGGGTGCCTGCAGACATCGTGTCGTGAGTACTTGTCTCTCCTCTCACTATATTATGATAGGAGGGACATCTCTCTTCCCTATAGATACACTCATGTCGTCCGTCAGCGCGTCAGTCTGAAGCGATTGTAGGTGCTCAGGTACGTAGATGCCAACAAATTTCGATTTTAGAAAGGTTAGGTTTCCTCAGAAACCTTAATAAAGCGCTGAAAGTTTTTTTTTTAATTATAAATCATCCATCCACACACACTTTTAATTGTAATCATATAGAATAAAAAATTATTAAAAAAAATGTAAATTAAATTTTTAAATGCAATGTAAAAGAAGATTAAGAAAAAGATGAAATAAATTGGGAAAAAATAATTGGAAAAAAACCCTATATAAAATTTTTATATTTTTTCTTAAAAAATCTAAATTTGGAAAAGTTTAAATAAATAAAAATATAAAACTAAAAAAATAAATAAAGATCTCGAAACAGATAAAAATTTAAACCTCCTTTGACCGGAAAGAAAAATTTAAACATCTATAGGAAATATAAAATTCATAAAAAGAAAGTAAGCACCTATATACACCTCCATTGGAAATACAAAATTCATGAAAAAAAAAGTAAGACACTCTATTAAATAGAGATTGGAAATTTAAGGTACAATTTCCTAAATTGATACACTCTCCTTATAATGTATGTGCCATACATTATTTCTAGGTCAATTAGAACATTATATATTAAAGACATTTTTATAAGGATTTAATATTTTCTTTCTAGAAAATAAATAAATTTGTTGACGTTGATTGTATTAACATAGTTCTTTAGTAGCCCCAAGGGTTAGCTCAAGCGGTAGTGAGCCAATACGTGGTCCTCTCCGTTGAGGGAGGTCACGGGTTCGATTCTTGAGTCCTTTGGGGTTAGGCCCCGAAAGTCGGCCGAACGGTTTACCGTGCGTACCATCCAGAAATTCTGGGGAAGTACGCCCGGGTTTCCCGTGAGCTTTCCACTCGTGAAACATAGTTCTTTAGATGTCATTTAATTGAAAATATATTAAATTAATTCATTATGTAATATTATTTTATTTTGCATACAAAAGAAATTAACCATACTATGTTCTCAATAGAATAAGGTTTGTGTTTTTAGTGATGATTAGGTTTTTAGGGATGTTATTTTGGAAGTGATATCTAATCATCTAAGATTTTTTTTTCCTCTTTATTTTTTATTTCCATCACTTATGCATGTTTTGGTAAATTTTTATTCTCTTTATCTTTCCTAGTGTAAACATAACAATGAATCTAACATTAATAAGATTGATATTAAATATTTGAGATTTTTTGAAATATATATAGTCATTTTATTAATTAGAAATATTTCTATAGTGTTTATATTTTCATAAAAACTTGTTGGCGACACTCTTACCAGATTTATTGGTGAGCAGATAGATCCCCAAATAGATAGATAAATGCCTAAATATTCTTAGTATCCAGAACTTAATAGAACAAACATACAAAACTTTGTTCAAAATTAAGATACATCCAACAAACATTATGCATTTGAGGAATTAACTGGAGTTGGGTGACCAGGACCAAATCTCGGAGATGGAGGGGGTCTAAAATCACAATGAACGTGTTTTTCCATGTGGGTGAACCTTCCTTCAAGACACTCCATATTTTCCTGCAGTCTTCCCTATCCTCATTGAATACTTTCCAAACAGCCTTTCATGTGCCATCGGTTGTGTTTTAAATCATTCATGAAGATGATAATGGCATTGTGTTCCTCATGTTGATCTTCACCAAGTTGTTCCAACAAATGAGTAACTTGAATGAGTTGATTCCCCAAAGATTCCAATGAAGGGGGATGAAAAATGCTACCTAGTGTGGGATGGGGGTCGACCGCATCACCATGGTCATGACCACCCAACCCATCATCATTTAAATGGCCAACTTCCACCATACCCCTCCTGGCTCATCCACAGTGACAAGGCATGACTAATTCCCCAACAATCCTACAAACCTAGAATAAAATATTTACACATGTGGTCATGATGTTCACATTGACTCTGGAACTACACACCCTTCTTTCTATAATATCACACAATAGTTTGAAGTGGGGATCAAGGACGAGGATGCTGAGGCATGTCTGGAAAACTAGTACAGAGCACCTCCGCCTAGAGCTATGAATCCCACCCACTAGACACCAATGACAGCTTACAGGCTCCCGAAATTGAGTTGAGGTTGCATAATTATTACTTCTTGAGAAGACTTTAGATTCTTTAAACCACCATCCAGCTAATCCAGGTGTAAAAAATTTCCAAGCTTGAAAAGAAACACTCCCTTAGAGAATTACACTTAGACCCCCTTGGGAATACCCAACCCTGAGGTAGTTGGCTTGTGGGATGAGCTTCCTGAACTCACTCTTGGCGAACCCCCATAAGAAATAGAAGAATAACCAAAACTTAACACAAGAAATTATGAACCCCCATTGACAAAGGAAACTATTGGTACTGACAGGAAATAAAAGGAGTAACACAACAAATAAAGTGAAGCTTCTTACCAAAAAAGCTGGAACCAAGCATGGGAGGCCAAGATACATGCACCAAACCTCACATTACTAAACCACCTCCCAAAATCCACATAGTGAAGCTGAGCGGGTGTCTAAAATACCAGGGTCCCAAACGAGGTGCCTACTTTCACACACAATTCCCAACAGTGCATCACTAAGACCTGTATGTATCTTGTGCAACACAATTTCTAGCTCCACGATGATCATAACTCCCTATGTAGCGATTGTAGATGTTCCCCTTACAAGCTCCACTCCCATACCACCTTCAAACTCACAGAATGCACTATAAATCCAGACCAAGAACCATATCCTTTTACCTCCCACCAAATCCACCAGCTTAACATGAATGAGATTAATTGTGACGCGACTATGCATGCATGAATGGTGACATGCCACCCCTTCAAATTTTCAGGAAGGACAGTGGTGTAGCAGTCACCCTCATCGATCCCAAGGTTCCTCACATTCGTCACCCCCATTGGGGAAAATAATAATAAATATTTAATATTACAATAATTTATGTTAATAAGATTTGGAGTAGTTTGAAGAGTTTTTCATATACTTTTTTATAACAATATTTTTAGAGCATTTTCTTCAAATTTATTCTCCTAATTAGTTGCAAACTAATCATATGTTTACTTTATATATTATACTAAGAACAACCTAAACTTTTATTTAGGATATTTCCAATTTTTTTCAATCCCATTATCACTCCATTTTGTAAGTTTTCTTCCACTCCTATTGTAAGTATTTCTTGGTTGCCTTTAGAGTCAATGCTCCCATTGTCTTAAAAAAAGAATATTTAACATGAGCTCTTAGAATTTATCTCATTCCATCTAAATTCAATGTGATTTTAGTAATCTCAATTGATATTATGTTAAAAAATCATTTAATTTTTTTTAGGGTATATTATTTACAATTATTACTTGATTCACCTTCATAGATAACCTTATTTACATGATGGGGAGGCTACTTTGGTTTCTTCACTTTCTTTTTTTCTTCTTTGATTTCCACCACACACTTCTTGTCAATGAAATATTGTTATTACTTTGTCTTAGTTGGAAACTAAGTATATTTAATAGTCACTCAAGGTTATCAAGTAATGATCAATTTTTTTTGAAGTAATGCACATTGTAGTATTAACATAAACTCAAATGCTCTGAAATCCAATCATTCACTTAGTAAACATAAATCAAGGATACATTAATGATAACTCTTTCCTCTAGAAATTGATGCAACAAGATAATGAATCTGAGAACGTGGGAGAAATAACCAGTATTCTTTACAGTTGATGATCCTGTTTTAAAGCAATTGAATGGAAATAAATCTTGAACTAAGTGCTGCTAATGAAAGGAAACTAGGAAAGCTCTCAAAACCAAACTCTTTGCAATTAATCAACTGAAATGAACAACAACTCTAGAATTAAACAAACAACAAACTTTAATCAAAGGAATTGAACAGCAAATCCTATTTAATAAATCTGAACAACAAACTCTTAACTAATGGAATCGAATGGAAAATTCTATTGAACAACAATCTGCAAATGAACAACAGTCAAATAGAACAACAATAAATTAGAACAACAAATGGAATGAAACAATAATGGGAATAGAACAACGAAGCTCTATTAAGGTATAACAAGATAAATTATACAGAATTAAGATTCTTGTTAAATCATACAGGAACAGCAACGTGATTCGTTAATATACACACTGATATCAAATAAGCAATGAAACAGCAAACCAATTAACTTGCAAATGTAATGAAAACAAATACAAACTATCACACGACGATAATTGAAAGGTAATGATACAAACAGCAGATCGATCCACCAGGGTCGGGTCCATAACCACCAGTGAAACGCCACTGGGCTTTACTCCAGAGTTAAGAAATTAAACGGCAACAAGATCTTGTATTAATCAAGCATAATAATGTTTACATCAGTCGCTCTCTGATCATGAGAGTCAATAATAAATGACAGAGTTACAAAAGAAATGTTTAATTCCTACGGCAATACATGCTTCTCCTTTTATAATCAGAAAAAGGAGAATGTAAATAGTAAATGTGATCCCTCATAACAATATTGGATTGTCCCCAACAACTTGATCAGCAAGAAAATATATTTCCATTAATATTTCAACAGGAACAAGTCGAATTTGGATTTGCAGCTGAGATAATTTGGAAGACGGCCGCAACAGTAAATCTGAGAAAATCGTGCTCAAAGAACCTTCCGTTTCTTTCAATATAGGTCGAATTTGAGCAAACTATTCTTACAAAAAGTTAATTCAGTCCGTTCTGGACAAAACCCATGTTCCGGATTTTCCAGATTCTTCTCCATTTGCCCAGAATATCAACCGCAAAATTGTCACTTCTTATTTCAGCGAATTTCTGAGTTGGGATATTGAATGATGTGCTAGAGATCAAATCTGCAATCTAACAAATATCTTGGAGGCTAAAGTGGTGAGTGTTGTTACAAAATATATTAATAAACCATCATTGATAAAATTATGCATAATAATCATCAATTTATTAAAAATAAAGGAGAAGAAATAATATTTATTCATAAGAGCATAAATAATTATAAAATGGATTTATATGATAAATTATGATAAATTACATGATAAAAAAGAGTAGAAATGGATGAAATAGGTGTTAAAAAGTGGTCATATTAGTGGCTCAACATACCCCCAAACTAAATATATTGCATGCCCTCATGCAACCCAGAACTGAATATATTGCATGTCCTCATGCAACCCAAAGAAAAAACCCATGTGTTAACCAAGAAAAAAAATTGTTCATCCCAACTCATGAAATGGATGGAACAAATGAATTTTTCCTCAAATAATGAATATTCAATTTTAGCAATCTTGATGAAGGCGTCACAATTTTTACAGTTGACGTTCAACTATATGTATATGAAGTTGCAGAAAAATATGATATAAGTAATAACAAACTTCATTAACCATTTTCTCAAAAATCAGATCGTTTTGATGCACGGATCATGAGATATAAACAAAATGGCTGTAGGTGATAGTGCATAATTTTTGAAATTTTATGAACTGATTTAGTGTGAAATTATCTCGGTTTGTGTATTTTAATGATACCTCCTTGTTATCCAGAAATCACAAGAATTCAGTTCATAGTTTTAAAGATATATGCAAATCAATTTATGCACTGTATAAAAATGAAATTGTATGCCTTAAATGAGAAAGAAAGTAGAAAACATCCATCATGTGTAGCAATTCCTCCCCCAAACTGAAGAATTAGCATGTCCTCATGCAATGGTAGAAAACAAAAAGAGGTGGTTGCTACAATCTGTTGAAATCGATGCTTGGTGTAAAATAACATGGAATAAGGGAGGTGTTGAGAATGAATAAGAATATCAATAGATGATAAAGAATATTACTGACATGGTCATAAGAAACAAATGAAGGAAAACATCACTCCCCCAAACTGAAAGATGAGATGTCTCTGAAAAATGGGAAGTGGTAAAGATGTGGAATGAATGATAATAAATAATGCTCAATGGATTTTCATGAAATTCTCCTAAATTCGTAATAAATCAGAAAATTATGTTATTTTACCTTAAGTGTTACCTCCAAAAAAAAATGTGGAATGACATGTAGGGACTGGCTTTTGTTGAAGCTGATGTAGGCTGAGCGAATACTAAAAGTGATGCAAAAGGTGGGAGCCATGCAAGCATATCATGCATGTCTAAAGAATTGTGTGCATTCGCGAGTTGCGCAAGTCTTTGCTGTTAGTTGCAATACTGGGGTTATGCTACGAATAGAATCCCCCCCCCCCCATACTTGTTGTTTTCCTGTAAACAAATCATGATTCTGCATGGAATTGCCTCCTGAAACTTGCATGGTGGGATCCTTATTGTTTAATTGCCAATGGAGCGAAAACTACAATTTGAAGGGATCAACACTTGAAACACAAAAACATAAAAGAAATCAGAAAAGAAACAACACTTTATTAAGTTACAACAGCTATGATGTTATTTCCTAAGGGAATATCAATCTGTTAATGGAAAAAAAATGATCTTTTTGAAAAATGTTTTGGCAGCAGTGACATGAAGCTTCAAATGGAAACCAATTCTTCATTTCTTCTTGTTATGAATCTATTAGGTAATGAACTGGATGAAATGCCCTTGTTTCACTAAAATTTCTTTCAAGAATCGCTCGTCCATAAATTGACCTTCTTTATTCTGCTAAGACCTGCAAAAAACAAGTGTCTACCTGCAATAAAACATTAACTCATGGAGAAAGAGAGGTGCACGGCTCCCCTAATCCAAGAATTATGCAAAAAAACTAACAAATATTTACTCTGTAGAACAGATCCACGGACAAAGTAAAATTAATTTATTACCTGCGGGAGAGCAGTGGTCAATCATGCTAACCAGCAGTGTTTCAATTATAAATTCTTTGTTTTTCGTCCGATTTGAGTGATTCCAAAGACAAATGAAATTGAATTCAGAGATATGTCTCCAATAGAAACAGGTTTTAAAAATTCCATGTAATGGTATGTTAAATTTGCCTAGAACAACCTGCATAATAGAGTCATTTTGGATTTTCCAGCTCAGGCCAATAGTTGATATTTCAAGCATAAATTATTCGTTTGATGACGGATTAAGCTGATTCAAATTGGAAATGAAAGTATATTAATTTATTTATCTCCAATAGAAACAAGTTTTAAAGAGAAGAAGAATTAATGGGTCAAATACGCTAGTGAATAGCCGAGAAAACAGAGTTTCAAGAGTGCTGATTTATGATAAGCAGTCAGTATTTTGGTCATAAATTCCTCATAAAATATCGAAATCGAGTGATTGAAATTTTGTTGTAAACTAGATTCATATAGTAATATACCATAGAAATATTTTTTTAAAATATAGTTATTTAGGCCTCCAAAAATTGACTGTCCCAACTCTGTTCTTGAGCTGCGTACTAGAATCCCTGTCAATGTTTTGGTTCTAACTTTTTCGTTTCAAATACAAATGGAGTGATTCAAATTGGGTTGGCAAGTAGACATCAATGGCTACTTAGGATAGAAATAGGTTTTAAAAATATTCACTTTTGGTCCCCCAAAACGTGACTGTCCCAACTCTGTTTTCAGAAATTTGATCAAGCCCGCAAGCCAAAAAATGATATTCAAGCAATTTTTCCATATTGGTGATAAAAATGAATATGAGTGTTTGTAGAATTGTTATTTTAAATATAATGCATCTACATACATAAATAAATTAAAATATTTATCACCGATGTTGATTTCCATAGTGTGTTGCAACAAAAACAACTATTTTTACAAAAATAAATAAATAAAATGTGTTTATTTTATTTCCTTATTTATTTTAATTTTCTACACTAGCCTACTCTGATTTGGAAAATGAATATGATTATGTATAAGAGTATTTCCAGTGTAACCATTTTCGAAATAAGGCTTCAAGTATGTACATACCCAAATTTGAAAAATGTATGTTAATAAAAATTAGGGTATGAGAAGCCAACTTCCCTTGAAAAGATGGTGCCAAAAATTGTTGAAGCATGGAGTAATGCTGCAAACAAATGGAGTGAAACCAATCTTCAATGTATCCCATAATTTCTTGATTTCCCATAGTCGTCGTATCATGAAGTTCTTGAGATTTTAAAATGGTTTGCTGGTGCAAACTAGAAGAAACCTCATTTTCTTTCATAACTTCTACAATTTTTGGATTTGATACATTCTGAATCTCAGTATAAGTTTTCTCCAATGGTGCATGTGAGATAGAATGGGTGGGAAGGATGGGTAAATTTTGCAGTTCAACACTGTAAGCATGTTGTACTGGTTTATTATGGTGAGGGTGTGGAATGAGTTGAGCAGGAAATTGTGTAGGGAATGGAGCCTCTTGATGATGTAGTTGATTGGGTTGAGTGGATGATTTTGATAGGCAAGCAAGATGTTGTGGAAGAGATGGAATATGTGTTTGTGCTACAAGATGAGGGAGAGTAGTCATGCAATCATAAGGTGAACCATGCCAAGCTTGTAGACAAGATTGGTGGTGGTTATATTGAGATTGGCATGGCTGCCCTAACATGTGAGTATTCCATAACGAATTATGCAAGTAAGAGAATGGAGAGGAAGTGTTTTGAACCATACCTGTAGGCCATGATTTCCATGGTTTTTACCTTGTTGCAGCTTCCCCATCTCTTTGATATGCTACTTCCATCCTAGATAAGGAAGAACAACTATCTATGGGATGCTCCTTTCAGTAATGAGGGCAAAACACTTCATCAAATTCTTGATTTTTCTGAACCTGAAAAACATTCAATTGTGAATTTAGAGAGCTAATAAAATCATATTTAAAATTTTCAAATAAAACATTGATTTCAGCTCTTATGTCTCTTGTTCTTATAGTAAATTTGGAAAAGAAAGAAGAAAATTCTCTAGAATTCTTACCAGGCTTGGAAATTCCTCTGGAATACCTTATGCACAATTCACAAACATCATCATATGATAACTGAAAAACATCACCTTTTCCTATCAGATTTAAAAGTTCTAAAAATTCATCTTTGATTCCTTTAAGAAGGAGTGTTTTCAAGATCTCTTTTTCCAAATGCTTATGCTTTGATTTTTTAAGGTTATATTGAAATCGCTCTACATAGTCCTCCAAGCTTTCATCTTCCCCTTGTATCATACCGAAAATATCTTCATTGGATTTGCAGTAGTCTTGGTACTTCTTCAAGAATATGTTTTTCATGTCCTTCCATGTTTGGATGCAGTTCCCACCTAGGCTCATGAACCATCGGAGAGTTGCTCCTTTTAGAGTAAGAGGAAACACTTTCAACCTTTGATCATTAGTACAATAATCATATCCTCTACAAATTATTTCAAACTCAAATAAGAATGTATTTGAATCTTCATTTGTCAAACCATGAAAATTTGGTAGAGATGATGGGGGAATTTGATGGGAATTCAAAAGTTGCAAGATGAACCATTTTTCATAATATAAGATGTTCTTCATGTGTTCATTTGAGGATCCTCCTCAAAATGTTCCTGTCAATTGGTTAGTGAAATGGGTGGTGCTTACATAACCACTCGAGTGGAATTACAAGATTTTTTTTTTCAAAAATTCTACCTCTAAAATTCAAAAAAAAGCAAGCATTCATTCCTACCTTAAGCTTTCACTTAATTCTTTTGTGAAGCGGGCCAGTGAACAAGTGTGTTCCTTGCTTGGTGCGCAGGTTCTTACCTTCTGTCTTTAATACCCAATTCTTCCCAAGCAGAAAAAATTAAATATGCATCACTCTTTCTAAATGGCATACACTCTCCCCGGAAACGGCGCCAAAATGTTGAGGTATAAAAGGTATATTTTTAACACCTATTTATCTCACATTAATTATCAATCCATGAACGACTTTTTGTTTCAAGAGTGTACTCTGTCTGAGGCTGCAATTCAATCTAAGAGTAATGCCCTGTAATATGTAGTACAGTGTTCTACATACAAGAGTAAATGGATGCTTGGAAAATAAATCTAACTACAATAACATAAACTCAAATGCTCTGAAATCCAATCATTCACTTAGTAAAAATCAATCAAGGATACGGTAATGATAAATCTTTCCTCTAAAAATTGATGCAACAAGACAATCAATCTGAGAATGTGGGAGAAATAACCAGTATTCTTTACAGTTGATGATCCTGTTTTAAAGCAATTGAATGGAAATAAATCTTGAACTAAGTGTTGCTAATGAAAGGAAACTAGGAAAGCTCTCAAAACCAAACTCTTTGCAATTAATCAACTGAAATGAATAGCAGCTCTAGAAGTAAACGAACAGAAAACTATAATCAAAGGAATTGAACAGCAAATCCTATTTAATAAATCCGAACAACAAACTCTTAACTAATGGAATCGAATGGAAAATTCTATTGAACAACAATCTGCAAATGAACAACAGTCAAACGGAACAGCAATCAATTAGAACAACAAATGGAATGAAACAATAATGGAAATAGAACAGCGAAGCTGTATTAAGGTATAACAAAATAAATTATACAGAATTAATATTCTTGTTAAATCATACATGAACAACAACGTGATTCGTTAATATAACACACTGATATCAAATAAGCAATGAAACAACAAACCAATTAACTTGCAAATGTAATGAAAACAAATACAAACTATCACATGACGATAATTGAAAGGTAATGATACAAACAGTGGATCGATCCACCAGGGCCAGGCCTGTAACCACCAGTGAAACGCCGCTGGGCTTTACTCCAGAGTTAAGAAATTAAATGGAAACAAGATCTTGTATTAATCAAACATAATAATGTTTACAGCATTCGCTCTCTAATCACGAGAGTCAATAATAAATGACAGAGTTACAAAAGGAATGTTTAATCCCTAGTTACCCCCCCAACAACAATACATGCTTCTCCTTTTATAATTAGAAAGAGGAGAATGTAAATAGTAAATGTGATCCCTCATAACAATATTGGATTGTCCCCAACAACTTGATCAGCAAGAAAAGATATTTCCATCAATCTTTTAACAGGAACAAGTCGAATTTGGATTTGCAGTTGAGATAATTTGGAAGACGGACGCAACAGTAAATCTGAGAAAATCGTGCTCAAATAACCTTCCGTTTCTCTCAATACATGTCGAATTTTGGCAAACCATTCTTACAAAAAATTAATTCAGTCTGTTCTCGACAAAACCCATGTTCCGGATTTTCCAGATTCTTCTCCATTTTCCCGGAATATCAACCGCAAAACTGTCACTTTTTATTCCAGCGAATTTCTGAGTTGCAATATTGAATGATGTGCTGGAGATCAAATCTGCAATCTAGAAAATATCTTGGAGGCTAAAATGGTGAGTGTTGTTACAAAATATATTAATAAACCATCATTGATAAAATTATGCATAATAATCATCAATTTATTAAAAATAAAGGAGAAGAAATAATATTTATCCATAAGAGCATAAATAATTATAAAATAGATTTATATGATAAATTACATGATAAAGAAGAGTAGAAATGGATGAAATAAGTGTTAAAAAGTGGTCATATTAGTGGCTCAACAGTCGTACTCGGTCAACCCTGGTTTAAGGATTTGGGTTCATTCATGTTAAACATAGAGAAACAAGTTTTGAATTTCCATACAAGGGGAAGATGATCACATTTCGAGACATGAAAATGGAGTCAAAATCGTTAATGTCTGCATCAGAATACTTTAAGGATATCTCAGACTTGATGTTCAAAGATAACAAAAAAACTATATCAAGGAAGCAAAAAGAGCTTGAAGAAGTCATCTCCAGCAAAGACAAAGAAGTTTCACGCTTCAGAGATCACCAAGAAAAACTACTCGAACAAGTCAAGAAAGCTAAAGCATCAAAGACAGAACTCAAGAAGCGTTTATTAGAACAGGAAGAATAAAATGTATGTTTTAAGAGCCTTAATAAGACATTATTATAACAAATCAAAAGTTTAAAAGATGATAAAGCTACTAAGAATAAAATCAACAATTCAGAAAATGATGAATGTGTACTTTTAAGGAATCATAACCAAAATCTACTTACACAAATAAAGAAACTTAAAAATGACAAGAAATCATTGAATGACAAACTAGAACAATTTCAAAGTGAAGTATTGACGTCGTCAGTCATTTCAGTTCAAGTTGAAGACAAAGGGATTAATATTGATCCAATCAATATCAAAAGTAAGGAAGAAGAAGAATCTAGAGAAGTTAAAACATATGCAGAAGCTGCAGTTCAAATGTTGGACATCCCAACTAATGACTCAGTCGCGCACTCAACAACAACAGCGCCTGAAGGAAATCAAGAATCAACCACTAACATGATAAGGGCAAACCAAACCAAAGGAGCTATGTATCGACATCCAAATCACAAGAGCATACTTTCTAATCAAGCTATGTACCAATATCACTCAAAAAATAAACAACAAATTCATGTTCCTAGGGATATTGAAGCTTGCAGAATCCATTCATACGATAACTATTCACCACACATATCCAAAGATCAGAAGATACCCCAAAAGACCAATCTAGGATGGTCTGATCCATTCTCAGTATGACAGTTTTTTCTATCACTCAGAGTATCATATAGTCTTGTATCGACGAAGATGAAAGTACAAAGATTAGAAGATGTTCTTAAGTAAGATTTGAGGACAAAGCTTCTTGAAGGGAGAGGTTATGTTATGAATATAATTCATAATAAAATAATAATAAATATAAAGGTAAATGTAATAATAAATAATAATTCATTAACTAATTATTAGTTAGTTAGTGATGAAGAGGCATGTCTTAGAGACATAACCATTCGTGAAAAGGCACCTGCCTAGGGTATATAAGCGGACCCTCATTCTCATTTGTAATCATCCTATCATCAACTCTTTTATATAATATACAATTTAAAATTTATATCCTACAATTGATATCTTTGTCTACGAACTATTTTAATATTTCCGCTGCGTATACGACTATTGGTTGCTATAGAAGACCTTATCCTTTAACTGTCGCGATTTGGCCAGTAATCCCAAAAAAATGGGTTTAAAAAGATGTTTTCTTATGGAATGTCCAGACGTGATATTTCTACAAAAAACCCTTGGGGAGAGAGAATGTATCATCAAATTCTTAGAATCCTCTTTCTCTTCTTATAATTTTATTGCTATTGATGTTCATGATCATTCTGGGGGCTTGACTCTTGGTTAGGATGTACGCAAGATTCATGCTCACAAGTTTTGGAGTGTTCCCTATGGGTTGGGTATGGAGGGGTTTTTGTTAGAGTTGGATCAATTTATCACATTTATCAATATATATGGGCCTTGTGATGATAGGGTTTCTTTCTGGAATATGATCTATGAGAATTTTGTTATGAGGTATGTGAGTATGACCTTGGGTGGTGATTTAAAATTTTCTTTGGGCGCCACTGAATCGCAGAGCCGCGAACAAGGGTAGACCCCCTCATCGATTTATTTTTGGGCAAGATTTATAGTTGTCATTTAATTTATATTGTCACAGTTCATTTGAAACCCACTTAGAGGAATCAAATTGTGGGGGAGTATCATTTGGCTAATTGAATTGATCAATTCTTGGTAGTTGATTATATGATTCAAAATTTTCCACTTATCAGACAATGGGTTGGCTCTAGTAAGATCTTGAACCATTGCCCCATATTTGTGGAGATCAAAGTAAATTCACATATGCTTGCATGCCATTTTAAAATGAATGCTAGCTAGATAAAAGATGAGGACTTCATTTTATTGGGTCAGGAAAAACTAGCACCCTTTTGATGGAATAATTGGGAGTTATGTTTCCAGTCAATTTGAACAAAATCTTAAACATATAAAATATTTAATCAAGGATTTGTCTAGTATTTTTTTCATACGAGAGGAGTATTTGATGGTTGCAGAACAATCGATCGGTTCCTTCTCTAATTCAGTCTCACATGGATTTCGGTTGCAAGGGTCTCATGAGGAATTTCAGACTTATGGCCAAGAGGAAAAATATTTTGGAAAAAAAGGAAGAGACATGGCACCTCAAAAGTAGGGCAATATGGTTGGATAATGGTGATGAAAACAATAAACTTTTTCATGACTATGCTAAAGGAAGAAAAATTCAAAACACTATTTGGAGCATGGTGGATGCGCAAGGTTGTGAGGATACAAATTTTGATGGCCTTGCTACCATCGGTCAAACACACTACAGAAATATTTTCTTAGAAACTCGGGGGGTTAATATTGTTGAGATTATTGGTGTGGCACAATTATACCCCCGATTTGTGGATGATGATGAGAATTAGGATTTTTTGGGGGATGTCACTGAAGGGTAATTAAAAGTGACCCTCTCTAGTTTCCAAAAAGAGAAGAGCTTGGGCCCTGATGATTGGGATGCAGAATTATTTTCAACATTTTTCAATTTCATTGGCCAATATTTTCTTTGGGTTGTGAATGATTCTCGTCATCAAGGATGGGTCCTCCCTGCTTTCGAATCGACTTTCATTGCCCTCATTCCTAAGGTTGACAATCATGCCTCTTTCAAGTATTTTTTCCCTATTTCACTGTGTAACTATGTATACAAGGTCATATCTAAGGTGATTTATCATAGAATCAAACCTATCCTTTCTAAGGTTATTTCACAAGAACAATTTGGGTTACATGCTAGACTTCAAATGCATGAGGCCATTGGAGTGGCTTAGGAGGGTTTACACAACATTAAATTACTGAAGTTGAAGGGAGTTGTTTTTAAAATTGATCTCTCTAAGGTAGATGATCGTGTCAACATGTATTTTATTAGACTTCAGTGTCACACATGTGGGCTTTAATATTATTTTCATCAATTGGATCATTTTCATCAATTGGATCATGAGTTGTCTGACAT
>CM076582.1:859445083-859516815 GCA_034641835.2 Pinus albicaulis
TTTGTTGTGCGACTGTGGGATACTTGTATTTCATTGATGGGGTCAGGCTGAGAAAATGGATACTTCTACCTTTCGTGTGCTTCCCATTATTTTATGTTTGGGAATTTGGATTTCCCGCAACAATTCTATCTTCTTAGACTCGTTGACATATCAATAAAAATTTGTTGTTAGCGAGTTGGCCATGCTTTCTCACATCCCACAATCAAGGATTTTGTTGAATGAAAAGCCCGTTTGTATTAAAAATATGGATAGTAAAAATATGGAAGAGCCTATATGCGGGGGTGGTTTTGTTCTTCATTTACCTAATAATCACTATTTTCATGTTGAAATGGGTCTGTTTAGGGGGGACAAATAATTGAGCAGACGTTAATGCATGTCGTGCACTTATTACATCTATTGTTGAAAAAGGATTTTCACAACTTCATTGCTTTGGTGACTCTTTGATTGTTATCAACAAGGTTAATTTTACACAATGTTTTAGGAATATTATGCTTGTTAATATTGTGGAGGAAATTCAATGTATTAAACTCTTATTCACTTCTTTCACATGCTTCCATGTATATAGGGAGAGAGGGATAGATTCATTGGCGGTCTTTCAAAGGAAGGCCTTCTCATGGATCTGAGATTATGGATGGTAACCGAGTTCCAGGGTGATGATCATTATTATTTTTTCCATCGGTCCTATATGGATGGGCATCCTTTTGATGATATTGCATAATTTCTTATATATGCTAGTCACATTGTTTCTTTGTTGTATGCTTTTTATGTATCGTATTTTGAATGAACTCACATGATATAGATACTTGTATAAACATGAACTTGCTTTCATGTACGCATTTTGATATTTTGGCACCTATTGTATGCTTCAGGCATACAAATAGCAGTGATATATTTTTATAGATTTTCCACACAAGGATTGGGGCAAATCCTTGAAGAATACGCATGAAAATTGTGTATATAAAAAATGTATTTTCCTTTCCATCTATAAATGAAAATACATGTTTATTTTCATAGGAAAAATAAAATACAAATTAAATTTGTAATTTCAATATTATACTTGTTTTATAAATATAAGGTTTTAATTGTAGATTTTAATATAATTTGAAATTGGTTGTTATTAATATTGAAGATAAATTTAATATCTTGACATAGTTGAGTCTAATATACTATAATATAAATACTCCTGGGTTGGCCTCCAATTTGTTTGAAATAATATTAATTTAAAAATGCTTATTTCTTTTAATACATAATATTCTCACTCCCAACTTGATGTTTATTGCAAATTTGGATGAAACTTCTATTTGTTCCGGACACCTGTATCCACGTTTCTAGTGTTTCCTCATTGCAGAAACTCGTGCAACATAGGATTTACCTTGGTAAGGAATGATTGCAAGGAGTGATGAAGAAACTAAAGCCCCTCAAACACAAACCTTTTGATGTCATTGAGTAGGTAAATGAGAATGCCTTCATAGCGAGACATCCTCCTTATATGAAAATCAATTATGTGGTGAATGTGGAATATCTGAGTGTGTTCAATCATTCCATGCTAAAAGGAGAAGAGGAGCACTAGGTTCTTCCCACCATAGAAGTCTTTGCACCACATATCCTTGAAGAGTTGAAGAGTGCAATTCTATAAAGAAAAGAATGAGTGGCTCACAAAGGATGGCAAGAGATATACCAAATTGGCCTCAACAAACCAATACCAAGGAAAGGAAAGTGATATTGTTGAATTTCCATGATCTTGGGTCTAGGTTAGTCTTAAAATCACTGACGCTACCAAACCAAGAATCTCAACTAAAAATACTTTGCACAGCAGAAAATATAAAGCACTAAATAACATATGCACAAGTATACACGATTTTTAACAGATATTGTACAATAATGTACAACCCAATCTTCATTATATTAAACCAATCTAAATAATACAATAGTCTATGGTATAAAAAATACAATGAAAAACATGTTGATCAGACTCGATGTTGTATCTTGTCATGTCGGTCCTTCGCTTCTGTATTTCTCACTAGTTTCCCATTAGTCATTCAAAGGACAACACATCAAGACTCCAGGAGGGCTGCCACCTAACACTACTGCAAGTCACTTCTACTTGGTGTAGATGGGCTAATCCAATCTGCTCTCCAGGCTGGCCACTTCCCGAGCTCCAGTCTTCCAGGCTAGTAGCCACTCTTGTCCATCAAAGTGTTGCACTTTTGGCACCAATCTTCACCCAACCTTTAGCTCCTCTTCGTCACTCCAAGATATATTGTCTATGGCTAATTTGGGCTATCAACACACTGTCCTCCAACAGAAAAATGACACCCAACCCTTCACTGTGAAATCTATTCCTAGGAGGGGCTTCTAACCACCAAGTTAAGTGATCCAAATGGCTCCCACATGTTGCGCAAACTAAACCATCCAATGGTCCAAACTAGGAACGACAAATTGACATGAAAACATACCTTCACATAAGCTTGGTGAATTGTTGTTGTCCTGTTCTAGTTAGGGCATCAACGTAGACCTTGTTTTCCCTTTCAACCATAGCAACAGTCCTAAATTCTAATGTGACTTCCATTCCTTGGATAGTTGTTGTCCTACGCTTCCTGTATTAAGGGTATGTTGTAGGAATAATGTCTTACGTCCCTCTCCAATGACCTTAAACAACATGTGTTACCTATGTTATTACCACAGAGTCTGTGGCTCCAAAAACAGGAAGTATGCTACTCTTATCTAGCACCAAAACAGCCATGTACACCTATGGTTTACCCTAGCTGCTCCTCGACCATGTTTTATCTCCTAATATGACCCAAAAATAGTCACTTTAGGCTTCGACCTTCTCTTCTTCAAGTTGTGGCTATTTCAGAAGGTGTTCTCCCACAAATTGTTTCACTTGGATGTGGGAAATGATCTCACACTCACCTCCTTTTTATACACTAAAGGAGGGCTTCAATGGATGTCATAATAGGGCTTGAACAGTTTTCACAAACCTAAATGACATTAGCCCAACCTTGAAATTTCATGTGCAAACCCACTCATAACATTAAAAAATTCATATCTCACTAAGGACAACTCGGAATTCGACGATTATCGAGGCATTGGATTCTCCTTTCCGCCCTCTATCATCTCATGCCATCACATGTCTAAAGTGCTCCATGGAAATTCCCCAAACACGATTGGTAAAAAAAAACCTGAGCTTGGGTTCTAATCCCACTAGTGACTCTTGTGGAATTTTTTCCTCCAATTCCCGAAACCTAGGGCTTGGAGTGCCTCCCAAGCTACTCAAAAACAACACTCCCTCTTAGCGAGGGAGGTAATTCCAAGAATATGAAGTAACTCATAATAATCATCACTACTCACAAGACTCACCCAATAACTCTTACCACTCACAATTGCAGCAATCCATGATCTGTGAACTACGCCTCTCTCAGAAGTGTCATTGTCACTGATAGAAGCATCATGCTTCTTCTTCTACTACTGTATCGCTTTACAATCTCTCCATGATTCCTTCTTAGTATATTTGGAAGCACCCTTGCTCCCCACTAACTACACGCTCTTCTTGGGCTACAAATTCTCCCTCTGAACCTGCAAGATCCCGCTAGAACTCA
This sequence comes from Pinus albicaulis, assembly GCA_034641835.2. NCBI lineage: Eukaryota > Viridiplantae > Streptophyta > Pinopsida > Pinales > Pinaceae > Pinus > Pinus albicaulis. The sequence goes on from CM076582.1 coordinate 859,448,683, forward strand.
ATTCCTTCTAAGCCTCTGGAAAATGGACCTTCTTTGTTGGAACTTGTACTTTCCCCTATGAAGCCTGCACCTACACCTGCTTCTCTAGAACTTGCTCCACCTGCTTCTCCTTCTTTCCATGATCCTCAAGTTTTCTCGTCAACCTGTAGAGACTATGCTCTCTAACTCCAAGTACAATCTTGTCGGAGCTAGAGCCTCTAGGTCTGAGTCTTACCTTCCCATCCTGGAACAAGACTTCAAGCCCCTTCTTCTCGATCATCGAGAAAAAAATCACTCTATAATAATATAAGTCATGGTACAAACAGTACATCCTAGACCCTCATCACTCGTCCTGTCTCCATCTTGAATGGCACAACACCCAATCCGCGGATCCCCAACTAACTCTTATCACCCAACACCATGTGCAACTTCAAGCCCCATTCAGCTCGAGTCTCAAAAACCGCCTATGACCCTGTCATATGCTTCGTCGCAACATTGTCCACGTACCATCCATCCTCATTAACAGTACCCTGCGAGAAATGAGAGATCATAGCAAAGTCCTCCTCCTCCAATCTCCTAGTGAGATCATCTATCTCAGCTAAAGTGGTAACACCGATGACCTGCTTCCCTTTCCTCTTCTCGTCATCTCCCTTCCTCTTCATCGGACATCTTGATGAAAAATGACCCATCTCGCCATAGTTGAAACACTTGACTTGACTCGAGTCCTTCTACTTACCCTTCATTTGTGCTGCAAGTGCCACGTCCTCATCTTCCCTCTTCGTTGGATGAAGATCCTTGTCTCGCAACTCTTCCTGAATGAAATCGTCCCACAACCTATTCCAGTCTGGCAACTTTTCTCTAGCAACGATCCCTTTGATGAAAGGCTTCCACTCCTCTGTGAACACTTTCAAGGCAATCCTCACCATATCTCCATCTGAAATAGTCAAACTGAGGGCAACAAGCTCATTTCTGCCCTGAGACAATCTCGTCAAATACGAAGTCACTCCTTCACCCTTTATCATCTTGGTGGACTTCAACTTATCCTCCAATACCAGTACGTGATTCTCGTTCTTATTATGGAACAAATTTTGAAGAGCCATCCACATCTCATGTGCGGTGTTCTTCCTAGACAAATGAAGTATTAGGGCATCCTTCACACCATCTAGGATGATCAATCTCGCCTTCATATCCAAATCTTCATATATTTCCAGCTCCTTAGGGTCGGCTGGCTTCTTGATGGCTTTCTCGGCAAAATCTCAGATCCTATTGACCTGCCTGCAACTTCGACATTGTCACCTATAATGTGACCAACTCCCTCTCACATTGTACTTTGTTGTGCGCAACTCTAATTCGCTGACTTCCAAAGTAGCTCAAAAATGCTTTGATACCATGTTGATTTTCAACGATCTTGGGTATAGATTAGAGTCTTAAAATCACTGACACTACCAAACCATAATCTCAACCAAAACTACTTTACACAATGGAAAATTTAAAGCAGTAAATCACACATGCACAAGTATACACAATTTTTAACAAAATTGTACAATAATGTACAACCCAATCTTCGTTATATTAAACCAATCTGAATAATACAACAATCTATGGTATACAAGATACAATGACAAACATGTTGATCAGACTCGATGTCATATCTTGTCCTGTCGGTCCTTCACTTCCTTACTACTGACTAGCTTCCCCTTAGTCCTTCAAAGGACAACACATCGAGACTCTAGGAGGGTTTTGACAGCGAGGCCCTCCCTTAGCCCCGGTTTACCTTGGTCCCAACCTAAATCTGTGTGTAAATGCATCCAAAGTTTCATGCCCAATCATTTCCCAATCCGGGCAATCTCACACTTCCCTTATTCTACGCTGGCAAATTTAAACAAATAAGTCTGGGTTATTTTAATATCTCAATTCAGAGAATTGAGATATTAATTCAACACTCCTCTATAGTTATAACCCGACAGTCCATTATGTATACATATGCACCAACTTCGCACATGCAACCATTATACGCGACATAATACTTTGGGCTATTAGAACCATATTAATTGACCCTCGGCATGTACATATATTAAACTCCGTTCACATATTTCATACTTCATATTGCGCCAACTAACCATTATACGCAATATATCCATATATATATTACGACGTTCTTCAATTATTAACGAAGTCCAATAACGATCTACATACCTTTATTAACTCGTAAACCTTAATTTATCTTTGATTTGGGCCCACACATACAACGCATTGCCAACGTGGAGTCAACACAGCCCGATTCGTACCTTCATTAAATCCACGCGCCATCCAACGGTTGTCATCACATCACCCCGCTCCTTATGATCCAATGGATATCACTCGGGCAACTTGCATGGAAAATAATGCGCGATGGTGCACAGTGGAAGGTGGTTTTGCAATCTCGCCCTATGCCACGTGTCGAGCTTTCTATGGAATTGCTCGCGAATGGAGAAAACCGCTTGCTCCACAAAAGCGGTGCAATGTAAACCGGAAACCGCTGTCACTGTTCACTCCAAACCATGCTCACTGTTCCTCTCGGTCATGGTTCCGCTTCTCCACACTAGGTTCCACTCAGCTTCCACTACAAGGTTCTGCCTATTCTATTAAAAGAGGTTCTCCTCCTCACACAGTCATGATGTTTCTTCACATTGCAGCCTCGTTCCTCAGCATTCCTTTCATCCATCTACTTCGACGCATAGCTCCGCCATACATAACCCTTGCGGCTATGTTTTACAGTGCTCACAAGCATTGGATAATTAACCACAGTTCCACAATAACTTCAAGTGGTCCATACAGACTTGGTCAATCACAGGATTCTTGACTACTACAGATTGGAATATTCTCCATCGAGAACACACATATAATCACGCAGGTTTATTCCTATAAATAACCCAACGACACAGATCACATACAATATAGCAATTTCAAAGGAATTGAACTCTCAATCGGATAGCGGACACTGGAATTCTTTAACTCAGAATCGATCCTTACAGTGATCGATTCACCTCACAGATTCAGACACAATTTCTTTTATACATGTCCAAAGGTTCTTACTGAAATTCGAAGACATTCAAACAGGGTTTAATCCCATCCAGACACACTTAATTCAAGGCAGGTTCTTCCATAAACGAGATATATATATATATATATATATATATATATACAGGCGATAAATCTCAAAACAAATTCTTACAATTTCATGACAGGCTAGATATTCAGTTCAGTGGCCATTATCCTCCTATTCTGTTGCTGAAGAGGTTCTCTACGTCTCTCTCTCTCCCTCTCTAGTTCTCTCCTATTTAGACTCTTCAGGGTTACATTTATACCACAAGGATGCCCTGAATCGGTTCAGGTCTCCAGACAGTTCAACAACTCTTAACATTCCAATTCCTGAATCTAGACTCAATAACTAAATTAATCCTAAAATGACTCTTCATATTCCTATCTTAACCAATTTCTCATGTTCTCAAAATAGCTTGAGAACAATTACAATTCCCTACCAAAATATTCAAAATATTAATATTTACAAGAAATTCAAAGAACATGGGGCCCCCTATTTCTATTTATGTACAAAGTAACTTTTGAGCCTAATGCCCCTGCTTCAGACTCCTAAGCTTCAAATTATTCATGGTCTCCTGATCATGTGCTCTTCGTCTCTACCTCCAAGATCCCATACTTGGTTTTGCTGCCATCCATCAGCTACATCATCCTTCAGCTAATCTTCTCTAGGCTTCTAGACTTTGTTCTGTAATCTGCCCCGAGCTATGCCTTCACAATCTGCCATTGTCTTTCTCGTGCTGAAACTCTCTTGCTTTCCTACTGTTGTTTGCTGCTCCTGAGTCACTCTCATCATCAGTCTTCTGATTTACTCAATCTCCATGTCCAACTTATCTTCTAGTTGGAAATTATCTTGCCCTCTGCTTTGCCTTCAATCTCTGTCACTGCCAATATTGATGCTTCTGCAGTCTCACATGCTATTAACATGTTTACTACTTCTGTAAGTGTCATCCTCTAGGTTGCATCTGCTGCCACCATGGGTGTTGCTGCTGCCAATGTTGCCTCTGCGCAAACATCCTGAATATCCCTTAGGACATTTCCCTATGTAGCACCCTTATTTTGTTCACCATCTGCAAATGCATTCTTAGAAAACAATCCACTATTTAAATTCCTACCAACAGTGACATACTCCTCCAGTATACTAGTAAACAGAATTTTATTCTGCAAGTTATTATCTACTCTTCTTTTCTTCACAGCTTTAGGTATACTTGCTCCAGGGTCTGCAATCCATTTCTCTTCTTCAAATGCTCTCAGCAAACAACTCAGCCAATTCTCCTGTGTTTGTTTTATATCTTCAACATGCTGGAAGTTAGACTCAACATTATCTTCTTCTTTGTGGGCAATCTTCAGCAATTGCCTCTCATCCTCTTGATGGATTCTGGAGATCCAATCAAGTTCTCTAGCCACTGTATCTTCATCCTCTGTCAGCATGGAATTCTGATTCTTCCTCACTTCAGCAGCTTCCAAAACTTGTTCTTCAGGCTGGCTTTGGCCTACCCAACTAGCCAACTCTTTTCTTTCAATGACATTGATAATTCCCTGTATATGAGACATGGTTGTCTCATCCTCCTTCAACAACATTTTTTATTCTCCCAAGACAATTTCAAAGGATGAATTGTCTTCTGCATCACCTGTACACATAAACAAACTGTCAGTGTTAAAACCATGAGACCCAATGGTCTAAATTGATGACCTAGTTACCAATTCTTCTCCCAGCATTTCTAAGTCTAGTTCAAGGCTCAGAAATTCTTCATCATATTTTTCTTCAGCTATCAGAGTCATCTTTACTGCTCCAATCATTATGCCTAGATGTTGGTCCTTCACTATTTTTTCAGCCAACATAATTTCCTTCTCATTCATTTCTCTGACAACTTCCAACTGTTGTTCTTCCTCTTTCTCTGTATGATTAACACATGAATCATCAACAGTAAAGTTCCAGTGCTTCAATGTCTCCTTCTTCTCTAATAGCACATCAGTATGTTGTGCAGAACTCCTTACCAAACCTTCTGTCAGCACCTCAGCATGTTGATCTGCATCCTCTAGGAGACTGTCAGCTAGCCTCACTTTTCTTCCATCATCTGCTTCATGAACTCCATCCATGAAGATCTTCCTGCCTTGCTTTTCCAGCAACCTATCCAGTGCATAGGTCCTCTGCTCCTCCAATTCTCTTCTCTGAGAATCCAACCTCCTATATGACTCAACAACTTCAATAGGAGTAGATTTCGGGAACCTTACACAACCTTTTATGCCTTTGCTTATTATTGACCAATCCTCTGTTGGCCCTTCTCTCTCAGCTTCAACATCCCGTTGGATATCTTCATTTGACCCTTCTGTCTTCATCTCTCCCTGAGATCTCACTATCTCAGCATTGATTTGAACAGATTTCAAATTCAATGTCTTCTTCTCACCAACAAACTCTTAAGCTTGTTCATCTTCCAGGGGTGTACCTGCAAATACACACAACTTTTTAGTTTTCAAATCACAAGACCTTTCAGTCTTGGCTGCTTCCTCAAGCACTTCTTCTTGAACATGTCTGCACATGGAATCTTCAATTTCCATCCTTGCCTCAATAAATCTAGGTTCTTCTTCCTCTGTGGAGTCTGCCATCACTTCACATTTGTTAGACTCAAGAACACAAGCCCTCACATCATCTGAACTTGTCCAATAGCTCAGGAATTCCTCAATGATTTCCTCTTCAGCAAGACAAGATTATTGCTGCCTCAAGTCCTCACTATGTCTCACAAGATCTCCTGCAGGTCTCCACTCTTCATCTGTGCTTTGTTATGCTTCACAAGCATAAATTTATTCTTTCAACTCAACTGCTCTCAGTTGTCCCCTCAATAGGGCAGTCTTCTTTTGCCTCAACATCTTCTGTAATGGTTTCCATTTCGCACTCTTCCTCATGAGCCAACCAACTCTCTGGCTTTCTTCTATACTCAGTTTCAATCTATTGAAATCTTCCCTGATCTCAACTAATTCTTTCTGCCATTCTTCATCTGTAGATTTCTTCTTCATGTCATTTGCTTTGGCATCTTCACACATTCTTCTGTTGTGGCTTCTCCCAGAACCTCTGCAATCTCTACAGTCTCTGCCATGGCTCTCAGTAGCCATTTTCTTCTCTAGGAGTTCTTCACTCACAAGCTGCACTAAGCCTCTGCAACAGCAAGCTCTCTTGCTGCAACTTACCTCACCAAGCTTCTCTCCCGAGCTCCGGCTTTTGGAAAGTACTGGTCCCCTTCTCTGCAGGAACCTTATAGGCTTCACTCTGCAACTTCTCTCAAGAAAACCTCTGCTCTCTGCTCATCCAACCTCTGTTGGGAATATTCCAGGTTCTGCCACACTCTTTCTGCACTCAGAATCCCTTACTGGATTCTTCTATCACTGCTCTCAAAGTTGTGATCTACTTCTGCTGAGATGTCTTCAATTGTCTGCACTCTGAATTCTGAAAACAATCCTTCAACCAGAGTTAACACTACTCACTTCTCTTGAGAACACTACAAATGTCCTCCTTATCCAGCCTCTAGCTGAATACCAGGCTCACTACCTCCACTATCAAACTCTATCTTCAATTTTCAGCAACCATAGTTCTGCAACTACAAATTCAATCAGATTAAAGTTAATTACCTGCAAGATCATGATCCTGTCCTCCACTCACTCCACAATCCTGTTCACTTTAAATATGTATGCTACATGTTAGGCTTCCAAATCTGCAGTCTTCTGTTAAATAGACTTCAAATTTTCTTTCCTATTCAGTACATGTGCATTTCCAAAACAAAATTTTTAGTGATCTAACTAAATTCTAGCTCTGATACCACTTGACAGTGGGGTCTACCCTTAGCCCCTGTTTACGTTGGTCCCAGCCTCAATCTTTGTGTGAAATGTATCCAAATTTTCATGTCCAATCCTCTTCCCTAGTCCGGGCAATCTCACAACCTCCCTTTATTTTACACTGGAAAATTTAAACAATAAGTCTGGGTTATGTTAATATCTCAATTCAGAGAATTGAGATGTTAATTCAACACTCCTCTATAGTTATAACCCGACAATCCATTATGTATACATATGCGCCAAATTCGCATATGCAACCATTATAAACGGCATAATACTTTGGGCTATTAGAACCATATTAATTGACCCTCGACATGTACATATATTAAACTCCGTTCACATATTTCATACTTCATATTGCGCCAACTAACCATTATACGTAATATATCCATATATATATTACGACGTTCTTCAATTATTAACGAAGTCCAATAACGATCGAAATACCTTTATTAACTCGTAAACCTTAATTTATCTTTGATTTGGGCCCACACATACAACACATTGCCAACGTGGAGTCAACACAGCCCGATTCATACCTTCGTTAAATCCACGCGCCATCCAACGGTTGGCATCACATCGCCCCGCTCCTTACGATCCGATGGATATCGCTGGGGAAACTTGCACAGATAATAACGCACGATGAAGTGCAGTGGAAGGTGGTTTTGCAATCTCGCCCTATGCCACGTGTCGAGCTTTCTATGGAATCACTCGCGAATGGAGAAAACCGCTTGCTCCACAAAAGCGGTGCGATGTAAATTGGAAACAACCGTCACTGTTCACTCCAAACCACACTCACTGTTCCTCTCGGTCACGGTTCTGCTTCTCCATTCCAGGTTCCACTCAGATTCTGCTACAAGGTTCCGCCTGTTCTATTGGAAGAGGTTCTCCTCCTCGCGCAGTCATGATGTTTCTTCACATTGAAGCCTCGTTCATTGGCATTCCTTTCATCCATCTACTCCGACGCATAGCTCTGCCATACATAACCCTTGCGGCTATGTTTTACAGTGCTCACAAGCATTGGATAATTAACCACAGTTCCACAATAACTTCAAGTGGTCCATACAGACTTGGTCAATCACAGGATTCTTGATTGCTATAGATTCGAATATTCTCCATCGAGAACACACATATAATCACGCAGGATTATTCCTATTAATAACCCAGTGACACAGATCACATACAATCCAACAATTTCAAAGGAATTGAACTCTCACTTGGATAGCGGACACTGGAATTCTTTAACTTAGAATCGATCCTTACAGTGATCGATTCACCTCACAGATTCAGACACAATTTCTTTTATACATGTCCAAAGGTTCTTACTGAAATTTGAAGACATTCAAACAGGGTTTAATCCCATCCAGACACACTTAATTCAAAGACATTTCTTCCATAAACAGATATATATATATATACAGGCGATAAATCTCAAAAGAAAATTCTTACAATTTCATGACAGGAAAGATATTCAATTCGGTGGCCATTATCCTCCTATTCCGTTGCTGAAGAGGTTCTCTAACTCTCTCTCTCTCTCTCTCTCTCTCTCTTTGACTCTCTCCCTCTATTTAGACTCTTCAGGGTTACATTTATACCACAAGGATGACCTGAGTCGGTTCAGGTCTCCAGACAGTTCAACAACTCTTAACATTCCAATTCCTGAATCTAGACTCAATAACTGAATTAATCCTAAACCGACTCTTCGTATTCCTATCTTAACCAATTCTCATGTTCTCAAAATAGCTTGAGAACAATTACAATTCCCTACCAAAATATTCAAAATATTAATATTTACAATAAATTCAAAAAACATGGGACCCCCTATGTCTACTTATGTACAAAGTAACTTTTGAGCCTAATGCCCCTGCATCAGTTTTCCACCTAACATTGCTACAAGTCAACTTTTCTTGGTGTACATGGGTTGGTCCAATCTGTTCTCTAGGTTGGCCACTTCCCGAGATCCAATCTGCGAGGCTGGCAGTCACTCTTTTCCATCAAAGTGCTGCATTTTCAGCACCAATCTTCACCCAACCTTCCACTCCTCTTCGTGACTTCAAGATAGCTTGTCTAGGGCTACTTTGGGTTATCAACACCCTTCCCTCCAACATACCAATGACACCCAATCCTTCATTATGAAATATGATCCTAGGAGGGGCTTCTAACCACCAAGTTAAGCCCTACAAATGGCTCCCACAGGTTTCACAAACTAAACCATCCAACTGTCCAAACTAGGACCAAAAAATTGACATGAAAACATACCTTCACATAAGCTTGGTCACCGTTGTAGTCCTGTTCTGGTTACGGCATCAATGCAGACCTTGTTTTCCCTTTCAACCACTGCAGTAGTCATAAATTCTAATGTGGCTTCCCTTCCTTGGATATTTTTTGTCCTATGCTGCCTGTATTAAGGGTATGTTGTAGGAATAAGGCCTTACGACCCTCTCTAATGACCTTAAACAACTTGTGTTACCTCTGTTATTACCATAGAGTCTGCGGCTCCCAAAACAGGAAGTATGCCACCCTTATCCAACACCAAAACAACCCTGTCCACTTGTGGTTTACCCCAGCTAATCCTTGTCCCTATTCTATCTCCTAATCTGACCCAAAAATAGACACTTCAGGCTTCGGCCTTCTCTTCTTCAAGTTGCGGCTATTTCAAAAGGTGTTCTCCCACAAATTGTTGCACTTGGATGTGAGAAATGATCTCACACTCACCTCCATTTTATACATGAAAGGAGGGGTCCAATGGACGTCATAATAGGGCTTGAACAGTTGTCACAAGCCTAAATTACATTAGGCCAACCTTGACACTTCATGTGTAAACCCACTCATAACATTCAAAAATTCATATCTCACTAAGGACAACTCAGAATTCGACGATTCTCGAAGCGATGGATTCTCCTTTCCGCCCTCTATCATCTCATGCCATCACATGTCAAAAGAGCTCCACGGAAATTCCCCAAACACGACTAGTGCAAAACCCCAAGCTGGGATTCCAAGCCCACAAGTGACTCTTGTGGTGCTTTGCCCTCCAATCCCCAAACCCTAAGGCTTGGAGTACCTCCCAAGCTACTAAAAAATCAACAGATATGAAGTGAGAATGGAGTCCCTTCACTTGTCCTTGGAAGATATTGGACCAAAAACATGGTCATTTAAATTAGATTTTCATAACATCATTGAATGGTTAATGACTCAAGTTAACACAGGGCTCTCATCAAATTAAGAAGTTTGGCAATAGAAATGGAGTCTGTGACTAGAGATATTGATGACAAGATAGGATATATGGTTGATATCATGAAGGAATCCATACTAAATCAACCAGTGACTACTCCTCCATATAATTTCATGCTACAAATGTGAGCATTAAGAAATTAAACAAAAAAGAAAAGAAAAAAAGAGGGAGAGAGATAAATCACAATAGCAGAATTGTGCATCAAATGCCCATAACAAATAAAATAGAAAGGAAGTGTTGAACTTGGGGGAAGCTAAAGAGTTAAGGATGATTAACCTTCCTAATGACCCTCGTTTAGAGCCCATCCTTCAATAGATTTAGGAGCAACAAATTATAAGCAATTCCTTGGTAGAGATTGTAAATGAATGTTGTATCAAATTCTTATAAAGAGATTGTAAATCAGTTAGAGAGCCAAACTAAACTGTAAACCTATAAATTTGTTGATGAGCCATTTCATGTTGAAGTTTTTTTGTGGGTTTCTCCAAATTAAATTTTGTGTTCATTGTGTGAATTCAATGTGTTTGCATTGTTCTACTTAATCACTATGTTCTAGTGTATTATTGTTACTTTAGATTGTTTTCCATTAAATTTAATAATGATTACAAAAATTAGCCATCATATATCATCCATATTGTTGACTTAGATGAGATCAATTACTTCAATGAGAGTTACTTGCTACAACTTGTATCCCCCACTTGTGTCACAAAATTGTATCACTTGTATTTAGTGTCTTCTATTCTCATACCATCAAGGCGAAGGAAGGGAAGACATGGGGACTATCTTTCACTCACTCATCCACTTTCTTTCCTAGCCCACTATTCCACATCATGACCTTATTGAGTTTGTGGGGTGGTACCTTCATGAACACCACATCCCAATTCATGTCATTGGTTACCTTCATTAGTATGTTGCATACAAGGGTAGCACGGGATGGTCAAACACTTGGAAACAAAGCATATCAAGTTGGTATTGTAATCACTTTATATCAATACCTTATCAAACAATCAACTATTCATTTCTAAGTTTTCAATTGTTGAGAAATTATTGGAAGAAAGTGATGTGATCTTAAACATGCTCTAATTAGATTTTTGGAGTTCACTTAAATGAAAATACCAATTCTAGGTTGAACATTGTTCATAAGTTGTACTTTCCTTAGATTAATGAAAACTAAATGGTTGACAAATTGCGTCGAGAAGCGCACTCTACATCCCAATATGACGGCGATGTGTAAGTATGTTTGTGCTCAACATGGAGTTGACACGTGTCCTCTTATAAATAAAATTAAAAAAAAAAACTAGATGTTGACTCAAACAAAATAAATAATAAATATATAAACCCCTTGATTCAACCCCTCATTATGTTTCTAAAGTAAACAACTATTTCAAATAAGCCAAACTCGGTGTCTCTTATTTTATCTATTTTGCCTTTCATTATCTTCATTATCTACCACAAAATTCATGTTTTAACTTTCATTTGGACGAAAGACCTTTTCAACTTTAAAACAATATGTGAAACACTTGTAATCCTCTACCATTAGATGGTAAAGTCTTATAAAATATTGTCTTCGTGTCGTGGTACTAATACAAAGTTGAGAGCTCTATGGGTAATGATGATCTGCATTGAACACTAAACCAAATTAGGTCCATCTAACTCGGATTCATCATGTCAAGAGGGATCAACCCTGGAAAACTTAAGGTTTGCACCTCATGGATTGATCCTTGGCACATTATAGATCCGCAGCGTATGGATTCAAGCTGTAAAATACACATAGAGATTCATTGATTAGTTAATGTGATTGAGGCTCTTGGAATATCATAAAAGATCTGATAAGGATGGATTCACCAACGTCGAGAGGGATCAAATCTTCTGATGTGCAAACTTTTCTAAGTGAAAGAGATTTGATCTTCCTCAATGCTTGGTGATCCGCAGTTAAGATGGTTCTAGGTTGATCTTTCTCCCTTTAAATAGGTTATATTCCACATAAATACCATTGGTATTCACCCAATGGGTGAAAACCAAGAGTTTTACGTATGATTATTTTTACTTTTATTTTTATTATTTTATTATTTTTGTTCATGAGACAAAATGGGACATGACATTACAACACCTCTTTCATAAGGAGCTATAGAGAGCCTCTCAACACAATAACAATATTTATATGGTGGATACCATAAGCAAGATAGTATTATCTATTTAAAAAATATTTTAAAAAAATTGCATTTAATCAACCAAACCATTAAAATTAGAAATGAACACATCAACAAAATCGTATTAATGAATTTTTCTTGAAAAATTTGATCTCAATGTATTAAGAGACCAAATTAATCTTAATTCCATGTTGATGAAATAAACCACCCATAAACCTACGTTTTAAATCAAATTATTAACAATATTCTAAGCCAAATATATGTGAATATCGCTCTGAAATGAATTGTAGTTGAATTAATCTCACTCTCATTCAAAGAGGGGAAAGTGAAACGTATGAGAACCAAAATAAAGAAATCTTGTTTTTGCATATGACAATATGTGAGTCTATCGGGAGCACTATTATTTTAATTGAAACTCAATAAATTATAATATGATTGATAATTATAAGATCATTTTTTTTTTGTATCTTATAGAAATCTAACAATTGACTTGACTTATAACTATTAGTACATTTCTGGAGTCTACAACTTGTCTTCTTCTAAACCAGTTTTCACATTATCTTGGATATCTCAGTTTTCACATTACTTTAATCACTAATTGCCCTGCACATAATCACTAATTGCCCTGCACATTTCTGGAATCTATAACTTGTCTTACTCTCTGTAAACCAGTTTTCACATTACTTTGGATATCTCAGTTTTCACATTACTTTATTGGTGATGACTATAAAATTATCATTAAATTGGAGATTATTTATTTGAATGGAGACTTTTGTGAGTAGAATTATTTAAATGTATTGATTGTCGCAGTGTTTTGAAACAACCAATATGGTTAAGGACAATTAGATGAAGAGAATCTGATCCAACAAAGATATTAGATGAAAAGAATCTAATCCAATAAAAATATAAAAAGGAGTCAAAGAGCTAAAAGACTAAGACATTATTTATGAATCATTTTTCTAAAATTTAACTTTATATAGTAATTTCAAAATAATTATATTCAATATAACTATATTTAAATTTGTATACTATTATTAACTATATTTTTACACTATTTTTATATTTAATTTGCAAATCATATATATAACATTTAAAGCATTTAAATTTAATTATTAGTGTTAAGAGTTAGTTTTTTTTGGAAGTACGGAAAGTCAGCTTAAGTCAGGTTGCATTTGCAAATAACAGCCAGTAATAATTGCTAGTTTAACTATATATATATATAATTTTTTATTTATAATATTTATTTAAAAAGCCAGTAATAATTGCTAGTTTGACAACCGATATATATATATATATATATATATATATTAAATTTTTTATTTATAATATTTATTTAATGAGTCAATTTTTTTATATTTAACACAAAATGTTTTAGCTTTATAATATTTATGATCATGTTATATTACAAATTGCTTAAAATGAATGAATGAAATTATTTTAACTTTCAGGAGGCTAGGTTAAAGATAGTTTATGGGCTTCTTCATCTGGTTCATGCATTTGGCCTTTTTTCTGTGAAGTCTCACAATAAACTTGGCCCTTTTCCTTGCATTTAGCCTTTTTTCTGTGAAATCTCACAATAAACGCTCCCAACTTCTCGATAAACCCCGTAAATAGATTATCCCAAGGGCTAGCTATCAGAATATTTGCATAACTTTCCCTGTTGTCTTTGAAGGTCTTGCATTTTAAAATGAAATGTTTTTATGTTTCCACTTTTCCGGAAGAGAAAAAAATACATACTCTTTCCTCCCACACTTTTTTGGCTTTTTCCAACGCCATGTTCCCTGTTCCTCAACTGAGTTGATGAGAGTTAGTCCTTAATTGAGCAATAAAAATTATGTTAGCCCAAACTTGGATTTGAGAAATGTCCAATCTTCATCTTCATCGGCTTTTAGAAAAGCACTTAAGCATTCAAAGGTTTTTTAAAGTCGTTGTTTATAAAAGCACTTGAGCATTCAAAGGTTTTTTAAAGTCCCAAAATGTACAGTTGGCAGGTTTCAATCCAAAACATTTACTTCATGGCAGCAATTTTTCAACTGCCTTAGTTTATCCAGCTTTCGAATTTGTCCGAAAATTTATATGGAAATTTTGATAAGATTTTGATTAAATCTGGCAAGAAGGAATTTTTGTAAATCCAAGTTCTGTCAAACTTCAAAATTTTGGGTACCCCAAGGGTTTTGCACTGGGATGTGACGTACTTTCATAAATAACTAGAAAAAAACACAGTTTACTAATAGCTGCAGAGTGCCAACACGATGAAAACAAGAGCTGTACACCAACTCTAGCTCCACTATATGTAAGAGAAGCAATTCTCCAGGTTCTTACCAGCATTTCAAAAGGACATACAAAATTATTGTAGCAGCACCAAAGGTTAAAAATACCAAAACAACTGAACAAGGATCTACAAATAGAAACATCCTCATAACCCAAGGTCAGTCTAGTCTGCAGAATCAGCGACATAACATAGCCGGAAATTCCAAAATAATTTGGAATGATAGACAAAGAATGATCCTTTAGATTGATGAATTCGGAAAGGCTAGCTAGAATGTCATATATCTAGAAATTCTTTTCTATGTGGTTCATAGATCTTGGAGATGGATAATCACTATATCTACAGAATATTTGTATTAGACAGATCCAACTGAAGGGATCACTTCCTGCTACCGAAGGATTATTTCATGCTGTGATCAACCACGGAGCCCAACCCCAAGGGTGTCAAGAAAATTTAACCCATGACCTCTCAATAGAAAATATGCTTTAATAACGGAGACTCAATCAATTGAGCTAAGCCTCAGAGCTTATATCTACAACTTTTGTATAAGTCACTCATGTTTATTTTTCTGCAATCACTATTTGAAATTATTGGAAGCATTTCTTACCTGCAAAGGGTTTGGAGTGATCTCTTCCTCCAATCCACTTATGTTAAAACTTAACTCAAAAACAGAAAGTTGTGCAGTTCCTGTCCCAAGAGATGCAGTAAGATCCCAATTGAAAACAGAAGAAAATAAACTTTCTGATTTGATACAGATGCAAATGGACAAGGATCTTATTCTGATGGAATAACAAGGATCCTGTAGTTAATCTCTTAAAAAATAGATACAGCTAATCTCTTCAAAAATAACCCTTCAGAAAATCCCCTTCACATAAATCTATTTTAGGGACAGTATTGGGCTATTGGAATACTATGAAAACATATTACTGATCTTGGAACTTTTGATACAAAAAGATAAAACCCATTAGAATACAAAACGAACACAGATGCAAGATACAACTCCCACAATGCGTATGCTCTCTAAAGCTCATATTATCTGAGAAGGAATCATCCAACTGAAATGCAATACAAAAGAGACAGCACATGCTCAAAAACACAGGGAAGCTGAATTAAACATGGAAAAGTGGCTTGTACAATTTAATCATCCCTGAAATATGGAGGGCGCCCAAATGGAATTGGACGCCTGATATCTGACCTTCTCAAAAAGAGGAATAATCTAGCAATTACATTTTCTCTTTGCCACATAAGAGGTAGTTATATTTATCCATTGAAATACAGAACTTACTAAAGCACCATTTCATATATAACTGATGTTCACAAAATTATAAGGACCTAGAATAAAGTGCTATACACCATTTTTTCTGCGGAGATGGTCTACCCCGACCCAGAAGAAATAAGAATGGCTTTCACCCAATAAAATACAACTAACACAGACAATGACCATGACCATGGTGAAGATTAGTATTTGCTACAATGTACTCTGAGAGTGGCTTAAGAAACAGTAATATTTAAATCATAGTCAATGATGAAAATGTGCATGCAAGGGCATTATGTTGCTTGATTCAAGGTCTTGATCGAGAATAATTCTATTAAAGCTAGAGATTATAGCTTGTGTTCTGCAAGAAGTGTTCACAGTTTTAACAAACGAAAAACAAAGATTTACAGGAAGGCAAGAAGTGTCATTGCACTTTAAATAACCTCAGTCCCTTTTAAACCAATAGGGAACACGTATAAATTTAGCTGTGAATTTATTCAAAAGGTTTTTACACAGCAATATATATATGCTTAGAATATAGAACTCGATAATTATGAGAAATACAAACTTTTGGTGGAATAGATTCATATGTCCTGAGACCAGTTGGTCTCACTATTTACATGGGGAATGTTCCCTTTCTTTGCAGAATCCACTACAAATGTAGAACCACACAGCTGACCCGTACTATCAACACGTGGCACAGCTTTCATCTTATTAAATGGATGCTCATAGCTCTGAAGGCCTTTCATTGATGAAAAGTAGCAGCCTGACAAAACAAAAGAAGGAAAATATAGCATGCTCAATCTCCACATAAAGATAGCGTCACATCTCCATTATTGCAAACACCCACACATAGTTTTAGGGTTATTGTCGTGTGTGCAAACAAGATATCTAAACGGGAATAGCATAAGATCAATTGAATTGCAACCATGAGACCCTGCTGACTACATTTATTCTGAAAAACTAAATCTTTCCAAACATATTAAGTTGGTTGCAACCTCCTCATTCATTTAGAAGATGATGGTAGTGAAGGGTTTGAAAAGTTAACCACCCCAAGAAGCGTTACACTAATACTTACAGAGCAATTAATTTTTTTTTAACAAAACCCTGAAATAAGTAAATCAGAACTGATAAAGCAGAATACTAAAAGAGATAAAGGAGAGACTACCTGCAGGGAATGGTGCAAAAGATGTTCCACATCCATTCTTCAAAACTTGATCGTCATCAGAAAATGCTAATGAACCATCTGATGTACAACCCCAAAAGAGAGAACATTTTCCCTCTATGTCCTGCAAATGGTGTCTGTGAGAATGAGGGGAATCATGCAAAAACGTGTTGAAGTACACACATATAATCAAACACTTTGCCTCTGCATATGTAAATTATAATTTAATGAATATTTTAATTATGACCAAGCCAGCTTTGCAAGAACAATGAGTTTCATCAAATATGAACGAGTTTTTTTCAAAAAGAAAACACAAGTATTTATCACCCCTTAATTCAATGGAGTAATATTTTTTTTTTGATGGGCTGTTGCTTAGGGCTTAAACATAATTCTGAGTTTATCGTGCAAACACCCATGTTCTCACCGTGGATTGGGAAGTCTGGATTGGATGCTTATAAACTTTTCATGGTTGTGATAGTGGTTTGACAGCTTATAATTGAACTCACAATGCTCCAGGAGACCAAGGGCACACTCCAAATCATATCCCCTCAGAGGGGTACTTGAATTTGGAGAGGACAAAGCTTAGGCTTAAACATAATTTTGTGCTTATTGTGTAAGCACCCATGTTCTCACAATGGATAGAGAGGTACACAGTGGCTGCTTATTGTTGTGATTATGGTCTGTTAGCATACAGCTTCACTCATGGTAGTCCAAGGACTAGGGGAACTCTCCAAATCGTATCCCTTTAGAGGGCTGGTTGAATGGTAAAAGCCCAAGAGACTCATGCCTCTTTGTAGGCTGAAGAAAAGGTAGCCCAATGCATACCCAAGGGCTGACTTGGCTCATTCTCATGGGTCTTAAAGTATTTGAAAATCAGACCATCTCCTCTAACTACATGCCAGGTTTACTAAATATTGCAGAAGTTTGTCCCATTCGCCATGTTATTGAATTTTATTCTTAGAATTCATCACAATAGATCCAAATTAGAGGAAAACAGATCAAGATTAACAACAACCACATTACATGTAAGCTGATAAGCCTTACTTACCCTGGCAGCCAGTAGAGTCTTGGAACTGCTATCGAATAGAATAAACGCAAAAGAGCCTTCAAAGTGATTCAGTACTTGATCAGCAGGAAACGGCCCTCTGTCACGCAGAGCTTTGAATGCTTCTATCGTGACCATTACCTCATTTGCATTCTTGGTAAGTCCATAATCTTGTCTCAGCAATGGCAAATTCCGAATAGTGCCCACGAACCCACAGTACACATCGTCTACAGCTCCGAAGGACCTGATGCCAAAAGTAAATGCAGTAGTCCAGCATATATCAGTCTAACCAATGAACCACCAAGATCACTTTGATGGGTTCAAATCTCGTAGAGAACATACATACGATCCCCTAAGAAAGCAGAGTATATAAATAAGATACCATACCTGGGCATGAGCAGAGCTTCTTTGTGATGAGTGTATGACATGAATCCATGGGGACCCAATTTGAATGATGTGGTCTGTGGTTGAGTGGAAACGAAAATGTCTACCAATTGTTTCTCGTTTTTTCTCAAATTTGAGGTCCCGTCTGCGCCTGCAGGAGGGCTGACAAGCTCCTGAGGAGCATCCACCACCGATTTGTTAAACACTGCCAACATTTTCCTCTACCTGTTGAGCTCCTGATTCTTCTGCCTCTGCTAATTCTGATACTTCTCCTCCGGACCTTCTGTTATTCCCGTTCCCACAATCTCAAAGATATGATGCAAATGACCTTTCACGTATTTCCAACTCCATTTGCTGATTTTGTATGTGAGCACCAAGTTAAATAAAAGGTTAGAACATCGGATTCACAAAGATCTCCGCCATTTATGCGCGAACACGTTTCGCTTTCGGCCTGTGGTAAAAGTTGAAGTGATCCACGGAACACCGTCCAACACATGAATTTTCAGCCTAAACACCCTCGTTGGGGGGTTTCCAACGAGAGTGAACAACTTTCTACTAGACCACTGCCATCCGCATTTTCCAGAAATGGGATTTTTTAATGTACGGTTCTTTGTCAATTTTATACAGAGGACAGAGGACAGGGACAGAGCAGCAAGGGCAGAACATAGAGGACAGGGACAGTGGGCAGAGCAGCAAGAGCAGAGCAGCTAGTTTTCAGTGGATAGTGGGCAGAGCAGCAAGGACAGAGCAGCAAGTTTTCAGTGGTCAGACCAACAGAGATTGAAGAGTTAAGCATAAAACAAAGGGTCAGTTTTGGGCAGAGATTTGATTTCCCTTAATATCATCATGAGAATGGAACAAGAAACTTTAGAACCCGTAGAAACAAATGATATAGGGCAAGTGAAAATTGCCTCATCAACGAAAACTGGAAAGTGGGTTTGGGTCAATGCAAAACAATATCAGGGCATTTTAAAAAGGAGACTAGCTCGTCTAAAATGGGAGCAGATAAAGAAAAAAAAGTCTCAAAGGGAGAGTATTGTTCGCAAGAAACAACATTCAAACAAGTCTTCTTCGCAAGCATGTGGCAACAAGTCCAAAGAAAAAGAAAAAGTTAGTGATGAGTATGCTTTATATAGTCCCACATCCACACCTCTCACTTGGTCATTTGATCTTTATGTGAAAGAACTCTTAAATGTAAAAGAAAGGTTGGAAGTAGTAGAAGCTAAAGCGCTGGAAAGAGATTGTACAATCCATATAATAACAGCTGAAAATCAGGCTTTAGCAGAAAGCAACAAAGTTCTGAAGGAGCAAGTGTCATTACTGCGGGAAGCTCTCCGAATAGGGAAAACAGAATGGCAACGCATGAAAGCGGAGGTGCAAAACATGAAGAAATTTGCAGTGGAAAACACAGAGGTGATGAACGCGATGCCACCCCAGGATAAGGGGAAAGCAGTGGCTCAAATAGACAACAATGAAGAAACATTAAGAGAAGGGAGGGAAGAAGATCCCACAAAACTTTCCAAAACTTGGGCTCAAGTTGTTGGCAATTCTGCTAAGAGGGAAGGAGAAACAAACATCCAGGTTAACAACATGCAAGATAGAGAAAGCAAGGAAAGACTGGATAGAGCAACAAACATAATTATTAAAGGGGTGAAAGAGTATGGGAAAAATGAATGTACTCTTGACCTTGCAAGAGACTTCTTGAAAGACAAACTCCAATGGCAAGGACAAGTATGTCAAGCATGGAGAGTAGGTAAGCTCAACGGTGAGAGAGCCAAGCCCATAAAAGTCATCTTGCCCAACTTGCATGATAAAGATATCATTCTGAGAAAGAAGCAACTCTTAAGGGGTTCTCGGTTTTTTATAGAAGAAGATTTAACTGTAAGACAGCAAGAGGAAAGGAGGGATGAAATGACAAAAGTTAGGGCAGCAAGAGATGAGGGAAAAAGAGCATGGATTTATAAAGGTAAAGCCGTGATTGCGCAATTTGGACCTCCTTCCAAAGCAAGGCAGCAAAATGATAACAAAGAAGAGGCAGCAAACTCTTTAGCAAGAAATGAGGAAGCAAGGTCATTATGGGCAAGCAGGGACAAAGACTCAACCGTGAGTCTTGCATGTCAAAACAAATAGCAATCAAGTCTTACCCAGGTTTCCTTAAGATTAGTTTGTTGGAACTGCAGGGGTTACCCATGGAGACGAGGACCTGGGTTAGGGCCTATTGCGGAAGGTAGAGACATAATTTGCCTCATAGAAACCCATGAGCATGAAGGGTGTAAGACACCTTTGTTTGAAGGGTATTGGAAGATAGCAGTGTGGAACAAGGCAGCAGGGAATGGCAAAGGGCACGGGGGTATCATGGTATTAGTAAGAGAAAAAGAAGGTCGTTTCATTCAGCGAGAAAAAGAAGACCCAAATAAACAATTTGTTTGGCTTAAAATATCAGAAAATGGAAATCTCATTAGAATTGCAGCATGCTATTTTGCACCGCAAATTTCAAAAATCTACAAAAGTAGAGGGCTTGACCACAAAGATCCCTTTGCAGCCCTAAAAACGGATATTGCAATATATTCTCAGCTAGGTGAAGTCCTTATAGTGGGGGATTTCAATGCTAGAACTGCAAGTGAACAAGCTAGCATTCTTTGTTGTAAAGAAGACAGTGACCCTATCTGGCTTACAGAAGAGAGTAATCCTCAGTGGAAACGAATTTCAGAGGATAAAGGCTGCAATATCTTTGGAGAACAACTGCTTATGCTATGTGGGGCTTTCGATTTAGTCATTTGTAATGGGTTGACTAGATGGGAAAAGTCCGGTAATTTCACTTGCAATACTTACAATGGAGCAAGTGTAGTAGATTATGTAATTTGCTCGCATAGTTTGTGTGAGAAAATGGAGGAAGTGTTGATTGGAGATCAAATTTGGGACTTAAAATCAGATCACAAGCCAATTTATTTAAGTTTCTCTTGGACCGGAAAAAAGCAATTAGGGTCGAAAAATCAATGTGTTCAACAAAATCCCCCAAAAGGCAGAATTCTTTTGAATCCAGAGAATTGTAATACCTTCAAAATAATGCTAGAGAGGCTCTTCAAGAAGGAGGAAATCCCATCTCATGGCCTTCATAGTCACAGATTAACACATTTAATTCAAAGCGCACTTGCCGAGTGCAAAAGAGCAAAAATTAAGAAGTCCGAAACAAATTGCTTTCCGGTTAATGCTTGGTTTGACGAGGAATGCAAAAAGGCAAGGAGAAGGTGGAAGGAATCAGACACGGATAACATAAAGCTCAAAGCTTACAAGCAATTAGTAAAAAAGAAAAAAGCCGATTTTATGGTTTCAAGGAGAGAAGAACTAATCTTCCTCGGGAAAAATAACCCCAAATTATTTTGGAAGGAGCTCCAATCGAAAAAGGTGCAAACTGAAAACAACATTATAGCTTCTAAATGGTTTGACTATGGAAGACAACTTTATGAGCAGGATCCCAAGGTTGACCCTCCTCCCTTGGTCAACACAGACACAAAACTCTTCACGGTGCAAGAGGTAGAGATGGGTATCAAGAAGTTGGGCGCTGGTAAAGCAAAAGACTTAGATGAACTCCAAGCAGAGTATCTAAAGTGGGGCTTAAAATTTCTTTCACCTCACATCACAAAAATTTTCAACAACATCTTACAACAGGGGTTCCCCACAGATTGGACAACTAGTATGGCAATACCTCTTTTCAAGAGTGGTGACGTCAATAATCCTTCCAATTATAGAACCATAATGATAAACCCTTTGTTTGCAAAGTTATTTGGAAGCATGTTGGAAAAGAAAATTAGCAAGTGGGCAGAAGAAAGAAATAAACGTGTTAAAGGGCAAGCAGGTTTTAGACCTAAACATTCCACAGTTGATCATTGTATAACTTTAAGGCACATCATTGAAAAAGGTTGGGAAAATAAGGAAGAAGTTTTTTGTTGCTTGGTTGATTTCAGAAAAGCCTTTGACACGGTTCCTAGGGATAAGCTTTGGGGCAGAATGGAGGAACTCGGGGTTCCCAAGCATTTGAGAGCAGCTGTGCATAGGTTGTATGAAGAGGTGAAAGTCAAAATCAGAACTTCAACTGGCATTTCTGAAAGTTTTAGAAGCGATATCGGGGTCAAGCAAGGTTGTCCATTGTCTCCTACCCTTTTTGGGTTATATATTGACAAGCTTGAAGAGTGGCTAAATTTGCAAGGGGGTGACGGTATCCATTTGGGCAAGTTCGTTATCAGGCTTCTTTTGTACGCAGATGACCTTATATTGATTGCTAATTCGGCTCTTGGTTTGCAAGAGCATTTACATTCCCTTGAGCATTTTTGTAGAAGGGTTGGGATGCAAGTCAATATTAGCAAGACGAAAGTAGTGGTTTTCTCTAACAAAAGAAAGCATAACCAACATAAGTTCTATTTTGAAGGCAGCATTTTGGAAGGAGTTGCAGATTACAAATACCTCGGAATTGACTTCAACAGAAATTTAAGTTGGGATGGTTGTAGAAAGAAAAGAACTTTAGGGGGTTGGAAAGCATTTTATGCTCTTCAAAACATGTGTAGAGAGGCAGAGCTGTGGGACTGGAAAACCACCCTAACTCTTTTTGGGCTTCTAGTGATTCCGGTGATTCTTTACGGTTGTGAACTATGGGCCAGCAGCACAACCAAGATGCAGTGGAAACAAATTGAGAAAATTCATAAACGTTTGATTACAAACAAATTCAAAATTAAAAGTGCAGTTCCTTATGCTATCCTGTTAAGTGAAACAGGGGCTGCTCCTATTGAAGCAATTGCTATGGTGCGAGTCATAAGGTATCTAAAAAAAATTGAGCAAATGGAAGAGGATAGATGGCCTAAGGTTGTGTTTAGTGACAGATTGTGTAAAAGACAGAAGACTTGGATGCGGCAAAATAACAAATGGTTTAGTAAATGGGGTATTTGTTTGAGCATGTGTCCTACAAACAGTAAGGAGATAAAAACTTTTGTTATGGATAAATTCCATAAACATACTTGGAAGAAAGAGCTAGAGAGAAAGAAGAAGTACTACATAGAAGAGTTTAACCCCACACATAACCATCAACAAAAGGCATACATAGGGGCTAATATTTCTTGGAGATCTAAAATTCTTATTGCTCAATTAAGGACTAATTCTCATCAACTCCGTTGTGAAACAGGGCGCTGGAAAAGGCCAAAAGAAATGTGGGAAGAAAGAGTATGTATTTTTTGCTCCTCCGGAAAAGTGGAAACAGAAAAACATTTCATCCTAGAATGTGAGGCATTCAAGGACACCAGAGAAAACTATGCAGGTATTCTGGCAGCTAATTCTTGGGATAATCTATTCAGCGAATAGTTTGTCGATAAGCTGGGAGTGCTCATTGTAAAACTTCACAGGAAAAGGGCCGAATACAAGAGTCAGATAGAGAAGCAATCTGTCTCATAGGCTATTTTTAGCCTCGTGGACATTAAAAATTCTTTCTTTCTTTCTTTCTTTCACCCAAAAGTATGATTATGAGGGGACGAACACGTTTCGCTTTCGACCTGTGGTAGAAGTTGAAGTATTCAATGGAACACCGTCATATTGACATCATTACCCAAATTTATCGTTATTGGAGGTATGAGGTGTAAACTAACCATTACAACAAATGTTGGAAAGGAAACGTTGTAAATGGGTGGAAGGTTTATATGTATTTTAATTTTCTAAAGGAAATATTGTAAATGAGTGGAAGGTTTTAATGTAATTTAATTTGAGTAAAAGAGAAATTTTAATGTGATATAGCTGAAACAAAAAAATATATAGATATATTTGAAAAAATAATGTTATTAGTTATAAATACAAGGAAAATCTTGATGTATACAACAATATTCAATATTTATATATTGGGAAGGTATATATATATAAACAAAAATAGTGTTATTAGTCTGAAAATAATGGTATATACAACACCATTAAAGACTTATATACGTTGGGGAAGATTGATGTGTCTACATTGTCAATGCTAGCATGGTGTTGGGGAAGATGGATGTGTCTACATTGGCAATGCTAACATGGTGTCACGTTCATCTATATGGATTATACATTGGAGAAAACATTTGATTTTCAATAATAATCGTAAAGTTGTATGAAAGTGGTACAATGGAATGTTTGGATTGTTGTAGGTAAAATCTTTCTTTGTATGTTGTGCAGTGCAATTTCTTCTACTTCTATTTCAGTGTAGCATCTATAAAACATTGATGTGTATGAGGAGATTATAGGTCCTACTCCAAGAGGGGAGAACGTCATAAGTAAGTAAACAAAAATTTAATAATAATGGAAGATATGCAAAGATTTATTAATAGTGAGAGAAGGAAATAACAATTAATAAATAGGTAAATTATGGTATAAAGATAAAGAGACAGTATTGATTATGTGAAACTTGTTGGAGATATTAATGTAGGCATTGAAGTAGCTCTTCTGGTGGAGGCATTGAATGAAGGAGTTCTTCTGCAAGTTTCTTTTGCGTGACATAATTGTTGTCTTGCATTATATTGTAACAATTGAAAGTAAATGTGAGGCAAATGTAGAGACCTTGTAAGGAAGGAACTCTTGATATTCCTGTGAACGTAAGGCTTTGATGTTCAGTTTGTTTAATGCTTATTGTAGGTTTTTATAATGTTATGCCTTGGGATTTGTGTACATCTCCCATATACTTTTTTTCTTTTAGATTTAATTTGAAAAATTTTATAAATTAAATTAAAATGAAATATTTAAAAAATGTTAACATACAATCTTTCATACATTACGCCTAACACCTACACATCTCCCCCATAATTATGGTGAATCAATAATTTATTGGAGTAATTGGGGTAGGGGGGTTGGGTTTCATTATCAAACTTATAAACTGACTTAGATTTATTTTAACTCCATATCTACCAAGCATTAAGAGGGATCAAAACTCTTTTCACTGAAACGAGGTTTGCATCTCAAGAGATTTGATCCCTCTCGGCACTTGGTAAATCCAGATTTAAGATGGATCTAGGCTGGTTTAATATAAGTCTGTGTCTATCGACGAAGGAGGAGGGTTTATATTTTTAATGCACTACTCCCCTCAGGCCTACCCGAGTAACCGGCCAACTGGGGAAAACATGAGATGAGAGGTTGTTAAGACATAATCAACCTCCTTGGTGGCCTTAAGGAAGCAGAATCAAATCAGAAACCATAACACAGACCTTTAGCACCTGCTACAGGACCCCCAGAAGCTATCTCAAACATCCACCTGACCTGTCCCTAGGTCCCACTAATATTTCATAGAGAAAACCCCCTAGAGGCATGCACAAACCTGCATCTGGGAGGCTTTGGATGCATGCATGAGCCTGCCAGCCCACGTCCAGGGACAAAATTTCCCAGAAATGTGCCTACATCCACGGAATTTAAGGAAAATTTTCAGCCCATAATCCTAGACACTGCCCAAAACTCCCTGTAACTTTCAGGAATCATTAAATACACAGTGACAACGCTAGTAAACCAAAACTTGACTCCAGGACTAAGCCTGACCATCCCCAACTGGGACTGACATTTTATCAAACAAAACAATTGGCATGAATGTAATCTACAGGTATAGGATACAAGACAGAGCATAAATGACTGAAAACACTTATGAAACATTACAAGAAGGATCACCACCCACTTCCTTAACTAGATATAACATAAATTAGGTTTTGCATCCATCATTTTAACAATTACAGGTGAATACATTAATTAACCATGACATGAACCAGTCATTTAAACATGCTTATAACCAGGATAAAACCATGGAAATAGCAGTATGAATACATCCATTAAATCCAAATAAAAATAAGTACAAAAGCAACAGAACTTAGCTTCCATTAAACATAGGCAAATACCGACCATGTTCGAGACTTCCATGTTCCACTCAACCATAGACATGGCTGAGCGAAATCTCTCTTCAGCGAATCACCCTCGTGCCATATTCCAAGAATGAATGTGGGATCTCATGGAAAAACTCATCCAAAAACACAACCAAGGGAATCAAAAAGCTAAACTACCTCCACCCTCACCATAGCGTGATCACACCCAACCGGTGCTCTGATCACAAAACCGAGCAGAACATGGAAATGCCATCCGGAATCCATCACTATCCTTGAGGAATTTTTCATCTCCCTGTCTCTCAGGCTTTACCGCAATCCAATCTTGGATCACTAGGCCCTAAACAAAGAAACCTCCCTCGGGATTTACCATGTATCCCGCCAAAACTGGTCAAGGGATTCCTAGGCCTTTAGGAAAGAACCTTGAGACCACCTCCGCCCTGGATTCTGAATCCATCCTGAAAATCCATAGCTCAAAACCAAGATCAAAATCCCAACATAGCATGGCATCTAGAAAAGGAAAGGCAAGGTTGAAAATGACTGTCATAACCCGACAAAACCATGTCATCGACAACAAAATAACCAAATACCAACATGCATAAGCCATGCATGTCCAAACGAGCTAGGAAATTACACATGCAATATGTTACTTGCAAGTATTCCTACTAAAACTGCTAGATCTTGTTTTTCCTTGCTTGATATTTTCTTTCCTTTCCTTTCTTATCCTTCCTTTTCTTGTTTCCTCCTGCTTGGCACAATTTTGAATTTCTCCAAGAAAATTCTAAGTATCCAAGAGTGTGAGAGAGAGAGAATACTAAGAGAGCTCCAAAAACTGACCTGGAAAAAGCTTGAACTAGCAATGTCTTTCGAACTGATCTTCAGAAGCCTTTTTATTAATGAGGCCTCTATTTTCTTTATTTTCCATTATTTTCATTCATTTTCCTCCTCACATGCAACCTGTGGCATTTTACCTTCATTTTCTCCTATTTTCCTTTATTTTCATAAATAAATGTGTCAAAAGTACTTTTTTCCTCTTTAATGCCTTTTCCTTTACCTTTTCCATTTTCCTTAGCCATAAACACATATCTAGTGGTGCCCACTAGGATATTTTTCCCAACATTCAGCTTGGAATAAGTGTCCCTTGAACCGTGGTCTTATTATTTTTTTCTTTATTAAATTTTATTACATGAAATTTTAACCTGGGTATGTCACAGAACCATCCCTCTTGGGGAAACATTGTTATCGGTCTTAAACCACGCCTACACCTCAGCAAAACCGCTAAGAAACAAACATACTGCCCATGGAGCTTTATAACACAACTCGTTGCAGTATTTACAATGAATAACCTGCTCAAAATAAAAAACCATCATGATAATCATACCATGTACTGGAGCTTTATAACATAGCTCATTATGGTATTTGCAACAATATACACATATTCACATTTTCTCAACCAGCAAATAAAAGGATATGATGCCTACATCCGCAACAAGGGAATCCAGAGGTTAAACCACCTCCACCCTCAAAGTAGTATCAGGATGATCTGAATTAAAAGTGACCTACACCCATGGTATTCATCCACCCATGGTATTTATCTGCCCATGGTATTGTAAGTGACATTTATCCATGATATTCATTCACCCATGGTATTCATCCACACATGGAATTTACTCATGGTATTGTAAGTAGTATCTACCCATGGTATTGACTCATGATATCCACCTATGGTATCTACCCATGGTATTGACTCATGATATCCACCTATGGTATCTACCCATAGTATTGTAACTCAAAAAAATGTTATAAATAACAAGCCTCACTTTGTAAAAGGACAGATTTTCCACCACAATGTAGCTTCTACAATTATTCTTTGCTTTAATAAAACAAGTTTCTTTGTGGTTTTGTTTGTTGTGTGTTCTTCTTCTTCTTTTTTCTTTTTCTTTTTCTTTTTTTTCTTTTTCTTTTTTTTGGCATTCTAATTTTGCAGATCTTGTCAGATCCATTTCAATTTTTTTAGATATTGGGGGCCTCCCCCCAAGATCTAGATCAGTGGTATCAAATTCAGGTTACGAATCCATGGGAATGAGGGTTTGAAGCATATTTCAGTTTCAATGTTTTGCAGCAATCTTCAACAAATTCCATGAATTTTTTGGGTGGCGAGTTTGCAGATCAGATCTGAAAATTTTGGTGAAAATTTTACAAAAAAAAAAGATTATTTCTAGATTCCTTGTGAAAAATTACCCAAATTCAAAAAAAACATTGGCCGAATTGGAGTTCATATGAGAGAGATATCGCTAATTCAAAATCATCGATGTTGCAGCAATTTTTCTGACGACAATTCATGGACGGCGGCACTCCTGTCATTTCTTGCAGTTTTTAGTGTAAAATTTCAGATAAATAGTTACATATCTGAGATCCCCTATTTTCAAAAAACAAATCAGTCGAATCGAAGTCCGGATGAGGGAGTTATCCTTGATTTAAAATCAGCGTTTTTTTTCTTCAGAAATTTTGTGACGCCGGGACAGTTCCAACGCGAATCTGAGATTCTATAGTCTCCAGATAGCGATTTCAAACACATGAGAAGATGCAGAATTATCATTCCATTTCCAAAAATAGGCTATAATTCATATTCTGAGTTAAATTGACTAAGTTATGCTCATTTGAAATCTGGAGTAGCATTCAGAGCGGGTTCCCTTTAGAGACGTGCCTTCCCACCCCACTTTAGTAGGCACCTGCTTCACATTCATCGATTTCAGCATAGCAACATTTGGCTTGGATTATTTGGAGATGTTCCCTCCCACCCCAAGCTATGTAGGCACCTGCTACTTCATCAACAATCAACATCATGATTATGGGTCAACCGCACAAAATCATTCTCATCGAAGTCCATTTGCTAGGCCGCACATTGTTAGTATCACATTTGGTCACAAGCATTACAAGGTATCTCTATCCTCGGGTCTTCGTTTTTCATGGTTCTGGGTCATCCATAAACCCACACTTCATCGAAGACCATTTGCACACCAGTCCAACCAATTGTCATATTCTTACCTTCCACTGCACTTACTCAAGCATTGAGCTTCATTTGTGTCTTTCATTATCTGATGGGTACCACACAGCTCTCCTCGAGCTCCATTACTTTCCTCTTTCCCAACCAATTCCTAAGAATCTAAAAAAAAAATCAAGAACAAGAAACAAACAAGAAGAAAACCATGAAAACCAATAACAATACAACACCGCAAACAAAGTGGCATGACCTTGCACTAGACGCAAATCAAGTGCAAAAAATCACAAGAGATAAAAAACATAAGACTTAGCAACAAACACTGTGACTCAATCCCCCTGGTTCCCAATGCTTCCCAGGGAAAGCTCAACCTAAGCCTTCTTCAATATTTAACAGCAGTCTCTTTTTCCATGCAATCCCCTACCTCATACTACCATAAACACATAATTGTCAGTACATAAATAAATATACAACATGTTATTTACCTTAACTTGTTGTGCCAAGAACGTTGACCTATTACTGAACACACATGTCAGCCATATGTACCAAACATCAAGACAACATATCTATCAATTCGAAATCAACTTTTACCAAGACTAACAACAATGTCTTAATCAACATTCAACTCACATTCATTGGTCATAATACATAATGCTACAACTATCACCTACTTACACTCAAGTACATATGATTTGCCCCAACACATATGTGTTAGTACAACCATCTTAAAACAAGATCATTTATTCATGCAATCTTACAGACACATACTCATATCATACGATTAATCAAACATTCACACAACCTATAAACGTACCATGTTAGATAAATCAACTATAAGATATAATAGATACCAAACACTCAAACACCAAACAGATGACACAATCAAGCAGTCAAGCACTCAGTAGATGACATAAGAAAACTCATACCTTAAGGTATCTCAGGGAGGCTATCTTGTATGCACAATCAATCTAGATAAGCATGAAATAACTTCACAATACATCAACTCAAACATAAATAAGGTCACGATATCCATAACAGTAACTAGCTAACACATTCACATCATAGGCTCATAAACAATTATCTTTCTTGCATACAATCATATATGCACAATCAATCTAGATTAGTATGCCATAATATCACAACATATTAATTCATACCTGAATGTCATAACCATAACCATCTGCATAGGCCAATCCAAATTAGCACGATACATATAACATCAATATCTTAATGCCATAACATTAATCATCAAGTTAAGTAACATATAACAACAACAAGTTAACATCTAACATACTTGTCAAAAACATATAACATAATCATCAAGTTAACTAACATAAAACAACGACAACAATGCATTATAACAACACACTACTATCATTCATGACCATTCAACATGTGCATATGACCACATTGTTTCATTAACATCTACCATGCATGTAACGACAACAACAATAAAATGACAAACATGTATATAAGTACCCCTAATTCTTATAACAACCATTAACCGCATAACTGCATGCCAATCATACAATACATGTATGATGATCTGCACTTACCCCAAAGTCTAGTGTTACAAATTCACTTTGATTATTTGCATCTCTTGTTCTATCTTAGCCAACATATCAACATCATATCTTGTCAACAACACCCTGATGACCTTAAATGACCTCATGGACAACAACCTTAACCATGAAAATGCATGCATAACAACATATCAACACTGGCATCCATAATAAGTGCATATACAACCAACATCCACTCATGGCGACCACATCCACTCACCATCAACTTTCACATGGCGACACCACTACAACTATGACCAATGCCATGCATATGCGACAAGCACATAGAACATAAGCATGAGGAACACATATGCAATCGATATGTATGCAAAACAAACATATTCTTCCTAAGGAGAGCGAAACCACACTCTGAAACCACTTGTAATGCACCACTCCCCTTGGGCCTACCCGGGTAACCATCCAACAGGGGAAAACATGAGATGACAGAACGTTATGATAGATTCAACCTCCTTGGTGACCTTAAGGAAGCGGAATCGAAGCAGAAACCATAGCACAAACCTTTAACACCTGCTACAGTACCCCCAGAGGTTATCCTAGTCATCCACCTGACCTGTCCCTGGGTCCCATTGGGATTTAATAGAGAAAATCCCCTAGAATCATGCATAGGCCTGCATCCATACGTATGGGAGGCTCTAGACGCATGCACAACCCTGCATCCATACGTATGGAAGGCTCTAGATGCATGCATGAGCCTACTAGCCCGCGTTCAGGGACTAAATTGCCCAAAACTATGCCTATGTCCACGGGATTTGAGGCACTTTTTCAACCCAAAATCCCGGACACTGCCCATAACTCCCTGTAACTTCCAAGAATCATTAAATACACAATGAAAACACTAGTAAACCAAAACTTAACTCTAGGACTAAGCCTGACCATCCCCAACCAAGATTGACATACTGTCAAACACTAGACATGAATGTAATCTACAGGTATAGGATACAAGACAAAGAATAAATGACTGAAAGAACTTATGAAACATTACAAGAAGGATCACCACCCTCTTCCTTAACTAGATATAACATCAATTAGGTCTTGCATCCATCATTTTAAAAATTACAAGTGAATACATGAATTAACCATGGCATGAACCAGTCATTTAAACATGCTTATAACCATCATAAAACCATGGAAATAACAGTGAGAATAAAATCATTAAATCCACATAATGATCGTTAAAAAATCAAGAGAACTTAGATTTCATTAAACATATGCAAACACTAACCAGGTTCGGGACTTCTACGTTCCACCCAACCATAGACATGGTTGAGCCAAAACTCTCTTCAATCAGTCACCCATGTGCCATATTACAAGCATGAATGTGGGATCTCATGGATAAACTCATCCAAAAACACAACCAAGGGAATCCAAAGGTTAAACCACCTCCACCCTCAGCATACTGTGATCACATCCAATCGGTGCTCTGATCACAAAACTGAGAAAAACATGGAAATTCCATCCAAAATCCATCACTATCCTTGAGGAATTTTCCATCTCCCTTTCTTTCAAGATTTACCGCAATCCAATCCCAAATCACTAGGCCCTAAATCGAGACACCTCCCTTAGGCTTTACCGTGTATCCCGCAAAAAATAATCAAGGCATTCCTAGGCCTTTGGGGATGAACCTTGAGACCACCTCCTCCCCATATTCCAAATCCATCCGACAAATACATAGCTAAAAACCAAGATAAAAATCCCAACACACCATGGCATCCAGAAAAGGCAAGGAAAGGCTGAAAATGGTTGTCATAACCTGACAAAATCATGTCGTCGACAACAAAATAACCAAATACCAACATGCATAACCCATGCATGTCCAAACCAACTAGGAAATGACACATGCAATATGTTACCTGCAAATATTCCTGATGAAGCTGCTAGATCCTGCTTTTCCTTTCTTGATAATTGCTTTCCTTTCCTTTCTTGTCTTTCCTTTTCTCGCTTCCTCCTCCTTGGAACAATGTTGAATTTCTCCAAGAAAACTCTAAGTATCCAAAAGTGAGAGAGAGAGAGAGAGAATAATGAGAGAGCTCCAAAAACTGAGTTGAAAAAGGTTTGAACCAACAAAATCTTTCCAGCTGATCCTCAGAAGCCTTTTTATTAATGATGCCTCTATTTTCTTCATTTTCCATGATTTTCCTTCATTTTCCTCCTCACATGCAACATGTGACCTTTTACCTTTCTTTTCTCCTATTTTCCTTTATTTTCATAAATAAATGTACCAAAAATAATTTTTTCCTCTTTAATTCCTTTACCTTTTCCTTTTCCATTTTCCTTAGCCATAGCCACATATCCAGTGGTGCCCACTAGGATATTTTTCCCAACATTCGTCTTGGAATAATTGTCCCTTGAACCGTGGTCTTATTATTTTTTCCTTTATTAACTTTTATTACATGAACTTTTAGCTCAGGATTGTTACAACAATCTCCTTAGGAGCGTCCATGACTCACTTGTTAAACATTATTGACATTTTCCTATCCTCATATAGTTCTTGCACCTATTCTTGTTCCTTCAAAATGTTGAGGGAAATGGAAATGACCTTTATTCCCAACCCAAGTTAATTAAAAGTTGAGAGCACTATATTTACAAAGATCTCCACCATTTTTGAATTGATCAAAACACCTGTTGCTTTCAACATGTGGTAAATGTTTTTAGACTCTACTACTACACCACAACCCAAAATTAATATTGTGTAGATAAAAATTCTTTATATAGCCACAAAATTTAAATTTAAAAATCAATATGATTTGTAATTGTGTTGGTGGCTCATAAATGTTGATCCGTAAACTGTTGTATATATTCCACTGGAAAGTTTGTCACAACAAATCTGATAATATTATATTAAAATTTTGAAATTCTACACTATCACAGTTTTATTAAACTTCAATATTTGTAGATTTAATTCTAATTAGTGCATGTATGCGAATGAAAATTATGTAGAAAAAGAGAGAATTACAGAATAAGCTCACACACACATAAGACATAAAATATGCTCTAGGAAACCCTTTCGGGAGAAAACCCATGTTCCTCTGATTTTACAAAGGTCTTGGTTTGGGTTTAAAAACTTTTCTTCAAAGTTTGGATTTAAGAGCATTTCTTGGAAGCAGACTGATTTTGCAAATAATTGTTTTGGGTTTAAAGAATTTTCTTGGAGGACATTTCTTGGAGGCGGCGTGATTTTGCAAAAAAATGTTTTGGACTTAAGGAATTTTCTTGGACATACATTCAAAGGACATTTATTGGAGGTATGTGATACATTTTTTTGGATGTTTTTTGTGCTTCATTTTTTTTTAAAGTATGGAGTTGGGCTTAATTTCGAAAAGACATTTTCTGGAAGTATTTTTTAAAGTGACGTTTTTTTTTAAAAGTTGGAGGCATTTTTTAAAGTGACATTTTTTTAGAGTACGTGTTTTGAGTTGAAGTAAATCTTTTGAGCTTCGTTTCATTTTTATAAGACATTTTTTTCTCGAATTTTTTAAAGTAAGTGTTTTGGATTGGAGTATGTATTTTTTGCAAAAAATTTAAAATGATTTTTTTTTAAATTAAATCTTTTGTGATGTTTTTTCTAATTGAGTTATTGTCTAATTTTTTGAAGGAATTTTTTTGAACTTCATACCCTATTATCATGGGAAATCGAAGGACTTGTGCGAGAAAATATGATCGAAAAAGATACCCTGAGGAACGTAGAGAAGAGACGAGACAATCTCGCAAAAAGAAGTTAAAAGCCCTCTCAAATATTGAAGAGGAAAATCAACCTCAAGAAGAAATTGAAGCAGGTATGTAAATGTAAATATTATGATCTACTGATATATTTAAAATTTTCCTAATGTAAAATGTGAAGCTTAATTTTTATTTGATGAATTAATTTGAAAAATATTTTGTTTAATGTAAACAGACAGAGATATTCCTCAAAACATTGATGATGAGATACAAAATTTTGAAAGAGAAAGTGAAAGAGATATTGAACCAATGATTGAAGATGGTGAAAATATTGAAAGAAATCCAAATAAAGAAATTGAATCACAAGGTATGTACATATATATAATATATATTAAACACATGCATGTATTATTGAAATTATAGATATATTTATTAATTTAGTTATTTATTGAATATGTACTATTTTTTCAAATATGTACAGATGAAATCACTATCGATAATGAGATGTTAGAAAATGTTGACACTCACACATATGGAGATAAAAAACCTGACCATACTATACGATATCGTGTTAACTGCATTTTTGAAAAGTATTTCTTAAATGAGCGGGTGACAGTTCAGGCTCAAATGTTGAAAGGTCTCCTATCATTAAGGAAATTAAAAGAAGCTACAACACTACTGGGTATTCGAAAATCAACCAAAGATAAAAAAAATGAAGGAAGATGTGATAAAAAATATGAGTAGTGCTATAAAGTCAATTAAGAGATATAGAGAGAAATATGTTTCAATTGTACGTAGAGGAATACAGATGGCAATGGTTTCATCAAGTACTCAAGAGAATTGTTTGGTAACATCTATGGCACGAGCACTGGGAACCTTGCGAAAAAATTTGCACAAACATCGGAAATTTCGGCTGCAAATAGATGTAAATGACGAACTCGCTTGTTGGAGAGCTATTTGTAGGCAACCATACAAAGATAGACTTGGAGAAAATGTTAAAAAAATAATATATGAATATTGGAAGAACAATTCGCGTGTTTCGCCAACTGCAAGGCATGTGATGCGAAGAAGAATAGCACGAAATCAGTACAAAGAACATGAAAAATATTTCTTGGAAACCACTCAGATAGAGTTATTCAACAAGTTCAAAGAAGAGAATCGTCAAATTCATGTTTCACTCAGTGCTTTTGTTCAACAAAAACCATGGTATGTAAAACCTATCACCGTACGCGACACTTGTTTTTGCCGTTATCATGTGGAATTTGAGTTATATTATGACACATTCCTTGATTTCGGTAGAACATTATGGAAGGATTCACCTCCTCCTTCCACTATCCGTGAATTCATATCTCAAATTCTATGTGAAAGAGAAAGCGATGAACTATTTTACAAAAAGAAATGTGTTGGTGGTAAAAATGCGATGATTGTGGAAATTTGACTAAATTTCAAAACAAATATCGTATTGATATAAATGATCAATCATTGTCCAACATGAAAGTGAAATGGAAGAGATATGAATATATCGATACATTGATTCAAGGTGCAAATAATGTTAAAAGAATTGAATTACTAGAAGACGAAATTTTTCTGATAGAATTTTTGAGAAAGTTTGAGGTAGAAATTTACAAATACACCAAGCATTCCCATAGAGCTCGATGGCAAGACTTGCAATTCAAAAAATCTCATGAATGTTTTCCACCAGGGACCATTTTGTCAGTGATTGATTTTGCAGAAAACTACACATTTGTTCCACAAAAAGAAATTCGGAGTGAATACTATCATTCTGACCAAGTCTCCATGCTCGTCCATATTCTATATAGACATGCTGAACAAAATGTCGATCATATAGAAAGAACGAGTGAAAATCGACATATCATTAAAGAATATCACTTTTATATCAGTGACGATCGTACACATGATACATGTTTTGTACAACATTGTTTTGGAAAAATTTATGATTCATTGAAAAATCGTGGAATAACATTCAATGAACATCGGATATGGTCAGACGGATGCGCAGGTCAATTCAAATCTGCATGATCATTCTTTTGGTTGTGTTGTCTTCATAAGAAAACCTGCATTAAACATTGTTGGAATTTCTTTGAGACTGGCCATGGAAAAGGAGAACATGACGGTGCAAGAGCATGCATAAAACGAGCACTTCAAAGATATCAAATGAACCACTCTGCAAGCCGACTTGTGAATGCTAAAGAAGTTGTTCAATGGTGCATCGCTTCTCTAAGCCATGAGACTAACCCATCAAGGGAAGTGCGAAGGTACATTCAATTTAATTTATATTGGAAATATAATTTTAAACATTGTACATTTATCATGCAATGATTATCTTTGATTGTATTTTGATATCATATTTACAAATTCTTCTTCTAATTTTCCATATAAAGGTTTTTCTGGCATATTGGGATCGAAGACGTAGATAGATCAATTGGAAGTGATGTTGAAACAATAAAAGGGACTTGAAAATTGCATTCAATTCAAACAAAGTCATCCAAAAATGTGTTTGCATTGGATAAAAGAAAATATTCTTGTTTTTGTGATGTTTGCATAGATAACACAAAATCTAATGACGTTTGTGAAAACAAAATGTATGTGAATGATTGGAAACATACAAAGCTAAATACAAAGGGCAAAATGTTTGTTGTAATGTTTGAAGAAATGCAATCAGAGGAAACTACAATATCATCCGATGGTGATCGAGTTTCTGATCTTGTTAGAGAAGGTAACATTTGAATTACTTTCTAATGATTTAAAGATTAGAAATAAATTTAAATATGTATAATTTTGTTAAGTTTGTTTTATTGTGGAGGAGATGTTTTTGCTGTAATTGCACCTATTGACAACGATGAAAATGTGAAGTATTATTTGATGCGTAGCACTGAACGAAAAATGAAATTGTTACAAAACTATAATGATCATAGATTTCAATATGACGGAGGGTCTATTATACTGAAAGGTTATTTTTTCAGAAAAACTCATCAAAGTGGAGAATTTTTTTACTTTGAAGACTAGGAACCTGATTCCATAAGTTGTCAATATAGTCACTTGGTGTGTGCAACACACATAAAGTTGATAGAAGTTCAATCAAAGAAAAAATCGAAAATTAAGAGATGGAAAATGTCAAAATCCGATCATGAACGGATTATTGAAGATGGAATTCCATTATAATTTTTTTGATTGAATTGTCCAAAAATTTATTCTCTTTGGATTAAATATGTTTTAGAACTTCCAGTACTCAACTAAAAATTGAGTTTCTTATGTTATTTGTGCAAGTGTTTGCACATGTACAAATTGTTTTGGTACATGCACGTGCTCTAGTATCAACTGAAAGTGGCTTTTCTATACATGTGCATTGATGAAAAATGTTACATGTATTGGATATATATATATGTGTGTGTGTGTGTGTGTGTGTGTGTGTTCTAGAATGAAATTAATTGTTCAAGTAGTTTTATTATGTGCACTGATGAAAAATTATTTACGTACTCAATATATATGTTCTAGAATGCAATTAACTAGAACTAGTTTTTCTATGTGCATTGATGAAAAACTAGTTGGATTTTCTGGTAAAAAGTATAGACACAATGTAAATAAATCATCCGTAGTATATTTTTGTATGAAGATTCCTTTCAGACAAGAGACTCA
This sequence comes from Pinus albicaulis, assembly GCA_034641835.2. Lineage (NCBI taxonomy): Eukaryota > Viridiplantae > Streptophyta > Pinopsida > Pinales > Pinaceae > Pinus > Pinus albicaulis. The sequence goes on from CM076582.1 coordinate 859,486,825, forward strand.
GAGCACTTCTCCGACTTTTGGTGGGATTTGACCGACATCTCTATTCCTGATTGAAAATCTAGTACAAAATTTGTTTGTCCAATGGTCGGATATGTTCAATGTGCATTGATGAAAAATGTTACTTGTATTGGATAGATATGTTCTATAATGCAATTAGTTGTTCCAAGTAGTTTTTCTATGTGCATTGATGAAAAACTAGTTGGATTTTCTGGTAAAAAGTTTCCACAATGTAAATAAATCAACAAGGCTACCTATTTGAGTGCATTAACGACATTGACCCAAATTCAACAAACATATATATGTACTAGAATTATATTTCCAATCAAAATTAAAGGGATAATTTGTACATATATCTACTTCTTTAAACTCTTTTTTCAATTAGAGCTCAATTGATACATGGTTAGTTGCATTGAAAAGCTATGTTCTTCCTATTGGAAATTTTTTCATTCAAACAAGACTACATGCAGAGATCAAAAGCAATCTTAAGATTCCAAATGTACTTCAACCATCCAAAAGGGATTTGTGCAACATTACTTGACATGCCATGCCAACTATAGTGAACAACTATCCAATAGAAACATTTAACATTATATACCACATGTGCCAAATGTAGATTGAAACCATCCAAAACTTTAAAATTTTAAAAACTTTTGATAATATATCGTGCAACATTAAAACATTAAATATCACATGTGAAATGTAGATTGAAACCATTCAAAACTTGAGTTTTAAAAACTTTTTGATTATATATATCGTGCAACGTTACTTCACATGCCATGCTAATTATAGTTCAACTAGATCCAATAGAAACATTTAACATTATATACCACATGTGCCAAATGTAGATTGAAACCATCCAAAACTTAAGTTTTAAAAACCTTTTGATTATATATCGTGCAACATTAAAACATTAAACATTTAAAGTTCATTAAATATCACATGCGAAATGTAGATTGAAACCATCCCAAACTTGAGTTTTAAAAAATTCACATGCCATGCCAATTATAATTCAAATATCCAATAAAAACATTTAACATTAAATATCACATGCCAAATGTAGATTGAAACCATCCAAAAATTTTAACTTTTAATTTAACAAAAAATTATAGATCACAACATTACTTCACATGCCAAATGTACTCCAAGCATCCAAAACGTAAATTTTAAAAACAAAACAAATTATAACACATGTCATTGCATTACATGCCAAATGTAGTTTAGATGACAACATTAATTTATAGATGACAACATTACTTCATATTCACATGACAAAAGTACTAAAACCATCCAAAAATTAAATAAAACAAATTATATTAACAATGTAATAAAATATGTCCAAAAATTGTAGATCTCACAAGTATCAAACTGTATCAAGTTTAACAAATTTTAAGACCATCTAAATCTTGAAATCAAATCTACAAATCATGTCCATAAAATAGAGACGGATCTAGCGTCTTTCCTATCAGGGTCTCAATCCGCGCCCTATCATGTGAAGCATCATGGGAAACCTACATGCACAATGCACATGTACTTGAACATTAAAATTTGATGTTTTAAGAATGAGTGAGAATACATATATCTATAACTTCATGTAAAAAACAAAATATAACAAAAAAATCATGCAATACCTCATGAGGTTCCCTCTCCATTTGATGAACAAGTTCTGCCCCCATAGGAACATTTGCAGCGGTAAACTGTACAATATATATATATATATTAAAAACTTTCAAATGAAAATGCATGTGTACATATATAAACTTATTTTCAATAATAAATTAAAAAAAGGAACTAAAGACAATTTGTTCAAATGTTGTGGATGTTCCTATCTCCGTCGCTAGAGTCCGCGGATTAAAGAAATATTCTATAGGAACCTAAATTCAAAATTTTTTAAATAACTCAAAATATAGATCTCTCTCTCTCTCTCTCTATATATATATATATATATCTCAATTTTTAATGGAACTTTTTGAGGTGGAATATATATATATATATATATATAACTTTTAAACATAAATTTTAAACTTGTGAAAAATTGTCCATACTTGTGGCTCATCTCCCAAGGAAGTAGAAGGTACATCTCCCAAGGAAGAAGAAGGTATCGCCATCCCAAAAACATCGGACGGAATCAGAATATGTTAAAACATTTTATCAAATTATATATACATACATGTACATGTGTGCACAATTATTTATTTTAAAATCACTTAAAAAACACTAACATTTGCCAACATATCTTGATGGTCAGACCCATCTGCATTGTTTGAACCAGAGGTCCCGAATGTGATATTATTAACATTTTCGTCACGCATCATGTGTGAGAACTGCAAATGGTGTTTTAACATATAATCATATATTTTTGTTAGATTAATGTACATACAAATAAATTTATACATGTACATACACATGTATTTATTACAAATTGTACACATGTATATGTATGTTAAAATAATTTCAAACCCTAAGGTCATTAACACATACCATTCCGGTGCCCTCTTCCTCATGAAGAATTAGGTCTTGCAAACCATTGCTACAATTTTTTGCATATATTCGGAGATCTTCAACATTCATGTTGTCAATCTCCTCATCTGTACAATACACAAAATTGGCACATGCATTTTCACGTGCTCTTTGTCGATTTAAACAAACATCGACTCCACCCAATCCGCTGTAAACATTGTCGATCATAACATCCCTTGCTTCTCGACTTATTTGAGAAGTCGCATCCATCTCTGACCGCAGAGTTTAGACCCAAAAAGGTCGACTCACCAATGGCGGCTCAGGGCGAGGCAACTCCACATCTCGCTTAGCGCCCTTACGGTCATATAATCGACCTTTCCCCGGGCCAAAAAATTCTGACGGAAGGTCATTGTAGTTGGGTTTCATACCCAAATTTTTTTTTGCATAAAACATTTGTGCAAAATAAACAGGAACCTCATCGTTCCATGGGAGCCTTCCATAGGCCGCAAGGTGCCTATCATACAAATAACGAGCTATGTTTGGGTGCTTGAAATATTGCATCTTCAACATTTTTCTTTTTGGCCCTTCCTTGAAATTAAACATTGACTTGGCCACTTCTTTTGTAACTTTTTGATTTACATCCTCCCATTTATCTGGACCCATTACTGTTTCCTTTTTCTTTCTCATCACTTCTACAAATGTATCAGTCGTTGGCCCAAGATTTTTGTACACATTTACAATTTCGCCCAATGAATGTGTAACTATTTCAAGGCTTTGTCGACTCTCAGCAAGTAGAGACAAAGCCACGAGATCTCTCTGCAATTTTGCATAAAGTCTTTCACACCTTTGTAAGGTGCATTGCACCATGTTGGTTTTCCATGGTATATCAGTAATGTCGGCCGGATAAGTTGTGCTGGGTAGACAACCTTCTTCTTGAATGTAGTGGTCTGCACTGCGTCTATTTTGACCACTAGTTGGAACATTTTTGGCCTCTGCATCAATATATATAAAATTTCGTATATTAGAAAAAACACATGTAAAAAAATTTGTACAAATTTAATGAAAAAAATATTGAAATTGATGGAAACATTGACGTTGTTGGTTAGCATCTTCTCCAACATGACCCTGCTGAGAAACAAACCCAGAATGACCCTGCTGAGAACCAGACCCAGAATGACCCTGCTGAGAACCAGACCCAAAATGACCCTACTGAGAACCAGTAGCTGTTGATTAGCCTTCGGGGGAATAAATATCACCCCCTTCACGCAACCTGCTACCACTCATTGATGGCCCTCTAGGTGGATTTGAACCACCACCAACCTCTCGAGACGAGAGAGAAGCTTCATAAACAAATACGAATTTATAATCAATTTAAAAGTATATTCATGTGTACATATAAATACATATACATATTCATTGATTAAATTGCGTGAACCATACCACGACTGGTTGAACCATGGGCACGCTCCATGGATGGAGTAGAAACCCTTCTCCTCTTACCTCCTAAAAATTAAAAAATGAAACTTATTAACAACTAATTTAACTCACAAAGTTGATAAAAAATCAATTCCATATGTACACACATGTATGGAGATTTAAGATTATATTTAAATACCGTGAACATCCCCCAATCCCTGAACCTCCATATGGGATTCGTCTGATCTTCGTCATTCATCCTCCATGATATATATATCTATTGGTGGACATTTACACAAAATAGATTTCAGAAAATCAATTTGTAATTTAGTGTACACAAATTATGTAGAACAAAACTTTCAAAGCAATAATTGATGTGTGAAACTCAATTTAAGCAAAAAAGAAATTATAAAAATGATAAGTTCACCAAATTGCGCTTTACATGGTGGGAGCACACTTGGTATAAAATTTACCACTTATACACTTTAGTTTGTGGGAGAAATGACACATGCACATAGTTTACCTTAAAGTTGTTGTGTTTTATGGATATTAAAATGAAGAACTTCTATTTAGATCCATTCCAGAGATTGAATGTAGGGGAATTTACTAGATATGTCACCTTTCATAAAATATGAGATCTAAAGGCTACCTGGCCCTTTACATACTCTGCCTATAGAACTTGTAGAAGTAAACACTAGAGGCATTAACAATATCAAAGAACATTTTCATGCTCAGACATGGGAATGTGTCTCTTTCCCTATGCAAAAAAATAGTTCAAGGTAGTTAATATTCATAGACATGTCATCAAGCAGGTCAATGTGATCATCCCCAACTTACTTTTCATGAAATTAGGCTTGGAATCCTCTACAACCTGGTGGATGGAGTTGAATTGGAACTAGGTCAAGGCCTTTACAAAATACATATTAGTGAATAACACTTACTAGGTTATGCCAACAAATAAAGTGAGAGAAATATTTTCTCCTCGAGGTTATCCAATTGGGTGTGTAATACCAACTTCACCCATTTCCTAACAGGTTTCTCTCTTAGGTTACAAAGTGTCTTAGGCCATTAACTTCCATAGACCTCAATAGATTATTAGAGATGAAATTCTATTTCTCAAGTGTGTAAGAGAAGAAATAATTCTTGTTTAGATTTTAACAATGGCTAAGATGGTAAAAATTTTATTTCGGAAAACAAATAAACGACATATGCAAGACTTCATTATTTAGATGCAATTTTTTTTTCAAATGCAAAAGTTAGTAGGATGTGCAATATCTATGCCAATTGCAAGAATATTTAGGGGATCTCTTTGCACTATGAGCAGGAAACAATTTATTGGTTCTCATACTCCCGAGCTGCTTTCTCTATGGAATCACAAAATTCTAGTAGAAGGTCAAGTCATGAATCTAATTTTGTTGATTGCTAAAGGAGAGAATCACCATAGGTAGTCCATGTAGTCCTCCACCACTACCCCAGATTGATAAGTTGTTAACAATTTTCCTCATTATTTCAAAGAATAAGAAGCCAACCAAATATTTTTATCATGTTAATGATGTTTGAATTTACATTATCACAATTTTTTAGGGAAATAATAATGGTTGTGGTCCATTCCTAATGACAAATAAGGTACCCCTTTAAATGCAAGTTTCATCATGATAATTAGTGAATTGTTTGGAAATCTATGAAAACTGCTTTTGTGCCTTTATGGAAAGAATTTTGGTTTTTCCCCCTCTTATTTCAAGCAGATTTAAAGAAATGTTGCTTCTAAAATTTATGTCCATGTGTCAATTTTGATAGGCTTTATGTTGTTGGGCAACTTTTTATAGATACAAGGGATTTTCCCATGAATTTTTTCAATCGTTGAGACTTCTCAACTGGGAACCATTTTGTGTGACATTACTAACATGTAATATATTTTATTGATAGTTAAAGGAAGCATTTTATATTGAAAATGAATTAGAAAAAAACTTTCAACATTGAAACTAGGATTCATCATGTTCAAACATTCTTCCATAGAACATCCATCGCATTAGAACTATAGAAATGAATAGGAAAAAAGCTATGGTAGGACATGATGTCATGATCCTCATGATGATTGAACACTGAAATTGATGCACACTAAATACCCATTACTAACAATATTCATGATGTTAAGCACAAAATGTGTACAGTATTATGCCAGATGTCATCTATTATCCGGGTAGCAACTCAATGGCACAAATTATTTCCTATCTTGTGGACTTTTAGTTTGATCTTATTCAAAACCTTATTAGTTATATATTTTTCAATTTCCCGTGGATTCCTTCAATTTTTTCTCCTACCATCTCCCTCTCTCACTCCCCAAATTATTGTCATCAAACATGCCCCACTGAGGATCTGGAGCAATGTTTGCACCATACTTAGAACTGTCATTGCTGCTAATTGAAATTGGAGAGTCATGTATACTAGATTGCTTGCTTTTGTTGGCTCTTACTTGGACAATATCCTGAGATGAGTTTGACATGATGTTCATATGAGGCTGGAAGCTACTTGGTGTAATTTTCCTTAAATCTTGAAAAAAACAGAGCAAAAATGTCATTTTCGATCATTTTTTATTAAAGATTCTGCATACAGCAGATGTTATCACAATTGCAACACAATCATGTTCCATGAGCATGAATTATGAATGTTGCAAGCCAAATTGCAAGGAAGTTTGCATTCATTTTAGGCAAAAGAAGGCTATGACATTAAGGTCCATGCTAGAAAAAATTATGCAAATAAGGTTGCTGAGTCAATACTTACCATGTGTTTCAAAGCCATAACGAAGGTTGGCTTTGAGAGTGTCCTCCCAAAGCCCTGTCTTGAGATGAAATTTAATTTAATGTCTCTTAGAGTTTCAAGGTGGAATTGATAGAACTATTTGATTTCTTTACCATAGATAGATATCTCCTTTCATCTATACCTTTCTCTACCATATTATTTCTAAGTGAAATGGGAATTTTCACATTTTGAATGCCATTACCATGTAGTTTGGTAGTCTGCTAGCTAGACCTATCACAAGTAAGGTTGTCATACCAAACTATTTCTCTTGCTCAACTCAGTGACCATGACTCTCTTCTCACACTGCTTACCATATGATCTTCAATTGTACATGTCACGCAAAGTTGGGGGTTCTAGGTCTACACCTATTAGGTAAAGTTGTATTTTATGGCATTGTGGTCCTTAAATTTGGAGGTGTTCCACTTGAAAAAGTAGGCATTAAATATGGATGAAAAGGATTTGTTTTAACTTTGATAGAATTTCCTTGTGGAATTATTGAATTTCTCGATGACATGATGCTAGATTTGCTCAGAGAAGAAGGTTTTGGAGGAGAAATTGAATTCTTTTGACTTATTTTTGGCATTGAAGTTTGAAATAGTAGTTTTGCTGACTCCATTGATGACCTTGCTGAGGAATTTGATGCACACAATATTGACTTTGAAGATCATTTAAAAGACATTGAAGAAGTTGTAGATTTTGGTGTTGTCACTGAATGTTTATTTGTTGTTGGACTTGATCAAGACACAATTTAACTTTACGAGCAGATTGAAGACCTTGAAGAGGTTTTAGATTTTGTTGTTCTCACTGAAGGTTTTTGTCTGGTTTTGTTTCTTAAACCATCATTTCCATAGGACATTTTTGGTGAATAGATTCTTGACCTTGATGAGAGGATATAATACCTTGAAGAGGCTACATATTTTGGTGACGTCACTAATTGTTTCTCTGTTATTATGTTTGTTAAACTTTTTTATCCCAGAGGAGGGTGCTATCCAATGTGAATTTGAAACCTGTTGATCCTCAAGATTGTGCTTTCTTTCATTCCACTTTACCTCATTTTCCTTTGTCCATTGCTATTCCAGACCCAATTGATCAATGAATTTAGTTAAAATTACTTTTAGAATGATTAACATGACTGACTTGCTAAGTTTTGTGATTTTTTCCATTGTAATGCATTTTGACCGGAACTAGCTGCAGAATGCAGACATTCCGTAGCTAACCGACGATTCTGCAGTTGTCTTCACGTTTGGGTATGTTCCAGGTGGCCTCTCAAGAAAAACCGCATATGGGCATATTCCACGTCATGTCTACATTGTTCGTTGCTCACCATGAAGGAAGAAACGAATTCTGTGTATGGTTTTGGTACGTGGGAACACATTTAAGAAGACAGACTTCTAATAGGACTGTCTTAGTCCAGATGTCCATTTCCTTGTTACGCAACCACTTCAAGAGTCCTAATGTGATTCCGATAAGGAAAGACAATGTTCCTGAAATTGTTGCAAGTCTTGTTATGTATATTTGTTATATAAACACTTGGGAAACCGAGAGTTAGGCTAGATTTTGTTCTAGATTTTGCTTAGATTCTGTGCTACATTTCTGAAGATGCAGAGTGCTCTGTTCAAGTTATTTCACTTTTAATGAAGCAGACAGTGTTGTTTTGAAAGCATTGATTTGATTTGGAGTTAGATTTCATCAGGTGGTAGAGGGCCCCTGCCTCTTGCACGGATTTATTTGCGTAATTTAGATAAGTATTCTAGCTGCCTTTACGTTTTTGAAGTTGAATTTGTAGTTGTTTTCATTAGCTACTATAGTTATACTCATTCTAACTCTTCCAAAAGAAGAAGCTCTTCCAAAATATTATAATGATGAATGGGAAATGGCTATAGTATTGTAGGATTTAATTGTAATCTCTTTTATTCACCATCACAGTTATACTTATGCTAAGCACTCTTCCAAAAGAAGAAACTCTTCCAAAAAATCCTTATACTGTCTTAAGCATGATTGTGATCTTGAACGTTTTAGTTGTGTGTTTTCACTAAGTACCATATTTGTTCTTGCTCTTAAACGCTTGTCCAAAATATCATAATGATGAGTGGGAGATGGCTATGATATCTTAGTTTTTCATTGCTTTCAGTCTTTATGGTTGCATTTGCACTCAATTACACAGTCAGGATTGTTCTAAAAACTCTTCCAAAAGAAGGAACTCTTCCAAAATACCAATCATGATGGACAAACAGACTGTATAATTCCATAGGATAATGCATGATAGCATAGTTAGGATACTCCGGAGTTTAATTGCACTTAACTCATGCTCAGTTGTTCTGTTTTAAGTTTGATAATGACTTGTAGCTCAACACTGTTTTAGATTAGTGACATTTTAAGTTCAGTTTTAGCTTAACTCATTACATTTGCACTCCATATTCAGTTGTCATTCACTGCATACTAGATTACTTCAGTTGTTAAATTTAACAAAACAGCCTTCATTATTTACAAACCTCTTCTTGTTCTAAAATCCATAATTGATCCATAAACATATGAACAGAAGACCATATCATTTTAAGGCCTGAAGTACTTCTGCAACTTCCTTATCATCTTTCAAACAAACATTTCCTCAACAGACTATTTCAAAAATCTATAACCTTTGAGTGAAGTGTAGTGCTATAAAACTGAGTTGCAGAATAGAGTTAGGAACTAGATTTAGAGTAGAAGATCTTATGATGATAACAATGTTTTACTCCAATGATACTTCAACAAATCTCTAATCAAGGATAAAATGTTGCATCATTATAAGTTAGTTGTTTAAACTGTTTAGTTAGGAAGATTTGCATACTTAGTTGACCATGTCTCAAGCTCTCTCTCAAATGCCTTTGATGAAAGAATTTGACAAGTCTAGTTTGTGTTTTGAATCATTTGCTTAAAAGTCATTATCAAGCTTTGTTTCTGCTTAGTCATATTTTAGATTTGATTATGTTTTTAGTATTGCATTTGCATTTACCATTTGACATCAACCAATTAGGTTTCACTCTATTTTTAATCATTAGCTTCCTTCCATTAGCTTTCTAGTCATTTTCCTTGTGAACATAAAACCACCAAAAGATCAAAAACATCCTAAATCATCACAAAAGACCAAAAACATCACAAAACACTACACACAACGCATTAAGAAACAAGCACCTAGGTACATACAGTACACTTCACTTCAGCAGTTTACCAACCCTGGTTGACAATTAAATGAGCTCAATTTAGGAGACTAGATTGAGACCAAACATTTTGGCGCCGTTGCCTGGGAAGTGAAAACTAGGTAACCTTTGTTTCTTAGCATCCAAAAACAATTATATGCGTAGGGAGAGAGATTCAAGGGGAAGATTTATAAGCAGCAGAGGCAGAAGTTTGATTTCTAGAACACCACTTGTTTCATCTAGATCCAGAGCTAGTACATATTCAACTCAAACCCATCTTCCATCCTTTACTGATCCTGGACTTCTAGAAGACCTGAAATCAGATATCCCATTAGAAAAACCTTCCACTTCATCCACTGAACCTGCCATAGAAGAAGATCTAAAAACTCCTGTTAGGGATACAAACCTTTCCACTTCCACAGGAGAGTCAACCATGGCAGAAGAAGGAGGAGGAGGAGTTTTTAATGGAGAAAACACACTATTTGGAGGTAGAGGTAGAGGTAGAGGAGAAGGAGGTAGAGGTGCAGATGGAGGAAGAGGTAGAAGAGAAATAGGAAGCTCTTTTGGGTTCCCTATAATCGATGAAGAAACCAATACAACCATGAAAAACATTTCACCCTCTGTACTTCCAAACTTCTATGGACTTAAAACTGAAGATCCTGAAACTTTCTTATTTGAATTCGAAGTTTTGTGTAGAACTTATGACTACTTACAAGATGCTCAAAAACTGAAATTATTCCCTTCAACCTTGAAAGGAGCAGCATTGAAGTGGTTTATGAGTCTAATCAGCAGTTCTATTAGAACATGGGAAGACATGAAACAAGCATTTCTAGAGAGGTATTTGGATTATTGTATGCCGGCTAATCATAAGGAAGAAGTGTTCAAGATTTTACAAAAAGAAGATGAAAATTTGGAAGATTTGTTGGAGAGATTTAATTACAACATCAAAAGAGCAAAAATGGAAAACCTAGATCAAGACACCTTAAAAGCTCTTTTGTTGAAAACAATTAGGGATGAATGGTTGGATATCCTTAACATGATGGGAAAAGGAGATATATCACAACTCACATTACCTGAAATATCTGAGTTATGTATCAACCTTTCAAGAGGGAAATCTAAAACTGTCAAAGGTCCAAGAGATCCCGCTCTTGCAAGGGCAAGTAAGTCTGCTTCTGGGACAGTAAGTAGATCAGAAATAGGACACATGCTTGATGATTTTAAATCTAACATCTTAGGGAGTCTTAGTGAACAAATAGACACCCTCAAGATACAAAACAAGCAAAAGGCTGAATCTGATGCCTTGGAAATCTTTTGTCCCAAATGTAGAAAGAAACATGCCTTGAGAGAGTGTCCTTTGGATGTAAAAGTTGTAGAAACCTGTGTCATTTGTTCTGAAAAACATGAAACCAAGAATTGTCCTTCTCTTCCTGGTCTCAAGGCTGTTTTTCAAGAGGAAACTCCTACAGATTCCACAGAGTCCCTCAATTTTGTATCTAGAAGGCCTTGGCAAGGACCTCAAACACAAGGATTCCATGATCAAATGTATAATCAACCTCCACCTTGGAATTCTTGGCAGCAACCTTGGCCCCAATTTCAAAATCAATCTCAGTCCTGGGCACAAGGAACACAAAGTCCCTATGGAAGATACTCTCCATACTATCAGTATCCACCATCCTATCCACCATATCCACATTTTTATCCTCAAAATTCTCAACAAAATTTTCCTCAAAATTCTCAACAAAATTTTCAACAAAATCCTCAACAACATCATCAGAACCAACCACATCAAAATCAACCACTTCCATTACCATTCCCTCAAAAATAAAATCAATTGCCGGCTCAACCCATACCAAACCCCAATAATAAGAACCCTCAGAATACATATATGATAGAAGGACAACAGTTTCCAACTTATTTAATTACTCCTCTAGACCTTAGTGATGTTCAACTTAGGTCTGGAAGGATACTTGAAAAGAGGAAACCTTTTGTGATCATACAAGAACAAGATAATTCTGAGGAAGACTCCCTACGGGTGAATAAAAGTCTTGAGGAAGACACATCCTTTCAAGACCCACACATTGAAAAACTAAAACAAAAAGATCCAATAAATCCAACTCCCGTATTAGAGCAACCATCCACATCTACTTCTATACCTCCCTTTCCGGAAAGATTACAAATTGATAGAGGTGTAGAAAAACAAATCATGGTGCCTAATTATGATTTCTTAGATGAACTGAGAAATGTTTGCATTAAAATTCCATTATTGCAAGCCATCAAAGAAATCCCAATTTTAGCCAAAACAATAAAGGAGTTGAGTATGAAAACAACAAGAAAAAGAATAAGAGAAACCAAGAAAATTCAACTGGTAGGACAAATAGCAGACATTATGATGGGCAAGATTGCTATTCCAAAGTATCTTGACCCAGAAAATCCAGTTGTCAAAATTCACATCAATGGAATTGAAATTCAAAACACACTCATTGACTTAGGAGCAGCAATAAATATCATGAGTAGACAAATCATGGACAACCTGAAACTTCCTAATCTTCTCTTTACACCCACACTATTACAATTAGCAGATAGATCTGTGATCAGACCAGATGGGGTAATAGAAGACATTCCAGTGTCCCTAGACTCTTGGGAGTACCCTGTGGATTTCATGATCCTAACCCCTAAGAATAATCTAGGAGGCCATCCTGTTATACTAGGAAGACCTTGGTTGGCTACAACTGATGCTTTTATTAGTTGTAGGTCCGGTGATATGTATATTTCTGATGGTAGTTCAACTAAGAGATTCACTTTATATCCTCCAGCTAGGACAATTACAAATCTAGATGACACTCAATGGATAGAGGATGAAGAAGATTTACAACCACTCTTCACAATTTCAGAAATTAGTGAAGATAATCAAATTCTGAATACTCTAGAAAATTTTGAATCCTCCCCAGAACACAAACATGAATCATTTCAAGAGGGATCCAACATTGAGTTTTTTTCATCTAGGCAGATGTCTCTTTATTCTATGGACAAATTTGGCAGCTCTACAAGTGAAATTTTTCCAGGCAAAACTTTGAACATAAACAAGAACCTAGAAAAATCTCAACAAGAAGAGTTAGTCAAAGTATTACAGAGACATTCTTCTGCATATGCATGGGAATACACCGACATGAAAGGGATAAGCCCCAAGACTTGTACTCATCACATCTATATAGAGGCAAATTGCAAACCAATCAGACAACCTCAAAGACGGATGAATCCAAATCTTAGGGAAATTGTTAAAGAGGAATTGCAAAAATTGTTAAATGTTAATTTCATCTATCGTATTTCAGATAGTCAGTGGGTTTCTCCTTTGGTAATTGTGCCAAAGAAAAATGGAAAATGGAGGGTGTGTGTTGACTACCGAGAACTAAATAAAGCTACTTTTAAAGACCATTTTCCCTTACCTTTCATAGATCAAGTATTAGATACATTAGCTGGCAAAAAGTACTTCTCATTCCTGGATGGGTTTAGTGGTTACAATCAAATCCAAGTAGCACTTGAAGACCAAGAAAAAACCACATTCACCTGTCCTTGGGGTACCTATGCTTACCGAGTATTGCCATTTGGATTATGCAATGCACCTGCAACATTCCAAAGGGCAGTATTAGGAATTTTTTTCGGATCTAATACATGACTGTGTAGAGGTGTACATGGATGATTTCACAGTTTATGGGAACACATTTGAAGAGGCTTTAGAAAACTTGGAAAAAAGTCTTAAAAAGATGTCAAGAAGCAAACCTTTCACTTAGTCATGAAAAATGTTTATGATGTTTACTGAAGGTATTGTTTTAGGGCACCATATTTCAAGGGATGGGATTAGAGTTGATGAGGCAAAAGTTGAAGTCATTTCTAACCTATCCATTCCAAGTTGTCAAAGAGATGTTAGAAGTTTTCTAGGATTTACAGGGTATTATCAGAGATTTATAGAAAACTTTACCAAGATAGCATCTCCACTCTTCAAATTACTCACCAAAGATTGTGAATTCAAATGGACTTTTGATTGCCAGTTAGCTTTTGAAACCCTGAAAACCAAAATTTCTGAAGCACCTATATTAAGGGGACCTAACTGGAAGTTACCTTTTCATATCTCGACAGATGCTTCCGATACAGCTCTAGGAGCAGTATTGGGACAAAAAGACTTGATTCCCTATGCCATCTATTATATCAGTAAAAATTTGACTCCTGCAGAGTTAAACTATACTGTAACTGAAAAAGAGTTTTTAGCCGTTGTTCATGCCATAAACAAATTTAGACACTATATAACAGGCTATGAAACTTTTATTCACACTGATCATTCTGCAATTAGATATTTAATGAACAAATCAATCACTAATGGCAGAGTGATAAGATGGTTGTTACTCTTACAAGAATTCAACTTACTATTCTAGATAGGCCTGGAAAACAAAACACAGTAGCTGATTTCCTATCTAGACTCCAAAATATCAAAGATGACACTCCGGTTGAAGATCAATTTTCTGATGAATATCTTTTTGCAATCTCTACTCAAACTCCATGGTTTGCTGATATTGCTAATTATTTAGTTTCAGGAAAATTTCCTTCAATTATGAATGCAAGGGATAAAATAAAAATCATTAATGATAGTGCAAAATATTCATGGGTTGCTAATGAGTTGTACAAGACAGGTCCAGATTTGATCATTAGAAGGTGTGTTCGTGAAGATGAGATGCCTGAGATTCTCAAGGCATGTCATGATGAACCTTGTGGAGGACACTTTGCAGATAAGAGGACATCCTATAAGATCCTTAATTTAGGATATTATTGGTCATCTTTGTTTAAAGATGCTAAAGAGTATGTCGAAAGGTGTGACAGTTGCCAAAGGGTAGGGAAACCTTCTCCTTCAGGTGAGATGCCATTACAACCTCAGGTACATATTGAACCTTTTGAAAAATGGGCTTTGGATTTTGTATGACCTATTAGTCCTCCATCAAGACAAAAGAAATATATATTAGTTTGCACTGATTATGTTACTAAATGGGTAGAAGCTAAACCTTTACTTGTTGCTAATGAAGCATCTGTAGTTACTTTTCTTTTTGAGGATATTTTTACTCGTTTTGATGTCCCAAGGGAAATTGTTACAGATCAAGGAGCTCAATTTACATCAAGGCTAGTGGAGCAAATGATGGAGAAGTACAAAATAAGACATAGAAAATCTACTCCTTATCATCCACAAGCAAATGGTCAAGTGGAATCTACTAATAAGGTCATTGAAGGAATCCTAACAAAGACTGTTCATTTACATAGAAGAGATTGGGTAGATAGGCTTCCTGAAGCCTTGTGGGCCTATAGAACTACATGGAGAAACACAACATGCCATACTCCTTATGAGCTTGTTTATGGAAAGCAAGTTTTGTTTCCCATAGAGTTCCAGATTCAAACTTTCAAAATGGCAGTTCAGCTAGGACTTGATTTAACAGAGGCACAAAAGCATAGACTGGAGCAAATTAATGAATTGGATGAGATCAGACAAGATGCAGTTCAGAAAACAAGTCTAGTCCAACAACAAAGGGCTAGATGGCATGACAAGTACATCAAGGAGAATAAATTCAAAGAGGGTGACTGGGCTCTCTTGTTTGATTCAAAATTCAAGGATTTTCAGGGGAAATTTCAGACACATTGGCTTGGGCCATATGAAATTGTTCGAATTTTTGATAATGGGGCAGTAAAAATCATAACTATAGATGAAGAAGAGGTCACTTTTCTTGTGAATGGCCATAGACTGAAGCTATACCACAAGCCACTCTCAAGAGAAGAGTTTGTCAAGAAGTTCCAAGAAGACAATGATGTGAAGTTAATGAAGAAGAGTCTCTCTTCTTCATCAACTTGATTAAATTTTCTGAAGCATTTCTCTTTTGAAAAAAAGAAAAAGAAAAAAAAAAGGTATAAACATGAAAACCAATCATTGATTGGCATGTTTATACAGAAAAGATAGGGTGAAAATCAGAGTCTCTCTGACACTCTAACTTTTCCATTTTGTTTTTACAAGCAGCTGTTACAAAATCATAAGTTCAGATCCATAGTGCTTATGATCCATCTCATTTCATTTCATTCCATTCACTTATCCATCCATACTCCATTTCATTCATTCATGTTCTACTTGATTCCATGTTTCATTCATCTCATTCCATACTCCATCCATCTCATTTTCATGTCAAGATTTAAAGTTTGATGTCTTGCTGTAAATAAATAAAACATGTCATGGATTGCAGGGTAGTTCTTATGTTCTTTCACTCCATTTCATAAAATGAATCCATTCCATTTCATCATCCACTTCATACATATCATGTCTCATCATCCACCTTCATTCATACCATATAACATTTCACCTATATTCCAAAAACACTCCATTCCATGATCAAAATGCTCTACAGGTACATTCTGCAGCTTAACAGACATTCTGCAGCTGATCAGCCTTTCCGCAGCTAGCCAGACATTCCGCAGCTACAAATCCTGAAGGCATTGATCAGCAGACATTAGAACTGCAACAAAATGATCCAGTGTATCCATGAATAAGAAGCATCAAGAAGAATTATGAAGACTCTTCCAAAGGAGAACAAAGAAGACAAAGACTACAAAAAATCAAATGAAAAGCAGAGGTAACAAGTTTAGATTATAATGGCATTTCATAAAGTTTAGCATAGTTTTAGTTATGAATTGTTCGAAAAGGTTGTTTTAATTATTTTTATTGATCATGACCAATAAACCCTCCACAAACTTTGGATTAAAATCTCTCATTTCAAATTCCATGCCCAACATCATTTAAGCGGTTCAAATGGTCGAAGTGTTTGAATTCTTCACGTAACCCAACCAAATCATTCAATGATGATTCTCTTTTCCGTTATAAAAATCTCCGCCGTCTTTTCAATCATTAATTCGTTTCCTCCACCTCATTCCGTGACTACTTCCATCACTCCATTTTGTAGCCGGCACTTCATTCCGCAAACAGAGATATCCTCATTACCGAGAACAGAGCAAAAGGGTATATCAGTTTGGATATCAAAGCACTATCACCGTGGGCAGAGATTGAGCATTATCACTGTAAACGCAGAGGTATAGCAGTGAAGAATTTGAAGTCATTTGTCACCGGGAGACAGAGGTATAGTAGTGAAGAATTTGAAGCCATTTGCTACCAAGAGACAGAGGTATAGCAGTGTGGGAATTTGAAGCCATTTGCCACCGAGAGACAGAGGCATATCAGTCCAAAGTTCCATTGTCAACCAGAGGCATATCAGCTCGAAGTTTGAAGCTGTTGTCACTGTCAACAGAGGCATATCAGTCCAAAGTTTGAAGCTGTTGTCACTGTCAACCAGAGGTATATCATTCCGAAGTTTGAAGCCATTGTCATTAAGAACTTGAAGCCATTTCAATTTGAAGGTGAAAGTTATTATTTATGTGGGTAGAAGAGTATTAATCTGAACATTGAAGAAGCAATTATGGGTTTCATTGTAAGAACTGAACCAGTAGGTACAAAATACCTATAAGGCTACCCTCAATGTAAAGAAATGTTGCAACAGATAGGATGGCTACAATTTTTGGAGAAATTTAATGGCTTCCACAAAGAAGTCACTAAAACATTTGCAAGATCATTTCAAGGAGCTGAAGTCGAAGTGGGAGATGTCAAATTCACTGTCACTGAAGTTTTCATTGCAGAAGCTACAGGGTTGCTTAGAAATGGAGAGAGATGGTTCAAAAAAAGAGAATTCCACAATGAATCCTGGAAGCAAATTCTAAAATCACCAGGTATGGATGTCACTGTGTTTAAGAAAGGAATTCCAAGTTCTGCATTGAAAAATAAATGGAGAAACATATTACTTATTCTGCAAAAATTTGTTACATGTGAGGGTAGATATGGCACATTTTATGTCTACCACATTAGATTGATAATGCATTTTCTGGGGGAAGACTTAAACCTACCCTATTTCTTGCTTCAAAGTTTGAAAAAGATGGCTTCCTGTGTTCAAAGAAGGGTTCAATTTTTAGAGACAACTCTATATCATCATGGCTTGGTTAAAATTTTGATTGAACACCATTTAGCCAAAAAAAATGATACATGGGACAATTTCTTGATAAGAAATCATTTTGAAGAGCCAAAAGAACCTTCACCTGAACCACAGCCTACAAGGAGAAGTAGAAAATGGAGAGCCTCAAAAGTTGAAATTGACAAAACAGTCCAGGAAAGTAGTGAGGAAATCATCTCAGAGAAGCTGACTCAAATCAAGAGACAACTCAAGAAAGAGAAGGTAATCAGGAAATCTGCCACAGAAAGAGGAGAGGGATCTTCCCAGCCAAGAAGAAGCCATAGACTAAAGGGAAAACTAAGGAAAACTCAAATCAAAGAAACAGGGGTGATTAATATAGAAGATGAGGAAACATCCATTGAAGAAGATGTTGAAGAGGATTTCGATGAAGGAACCCCTGAAATTGACCCTGCTCAACAAGAAATTTATGACTATGTGGAAACTTTGGAAAGGAGAGCTTCAGAAAGTAAGGAGAGAACCCCTAGTCCTCCACTGTCTGAAATAGATGTATTAAGAAGGGATAGGTATGAGTTGGAGATACTTAATAGACACATCAAGATACTAAGAATGGTCTAAAGAGATCAAGAGATCAAGCCTCCATTTAGTCTCACTCCTTCTTAATCACCATGTAGGCAAGTGGAAAAGACCATTGAAAGTTGAAGAAGAAGAGATAAAAAGCTATTGAGGCATACCCAACTTAAGGTTTCAAGCGGGTCATCGAAAGCCAGAAGATCTTTGCAGCTCGAGGCGAAGGGAGAGGAGGGAGTGGATTAGTGTTGAGAAACCTGGGGTTCTGGAATCATTGTGGACATGCAGAGGTAGCAGTGCGATTATTGGAGGGTGGATAAAAATTGTGCTTTCTTTCATTCCACTTTACCTCATTTTCCTTTGTCCATTTCTATCCTAGACCCAATTGATCAATGAATTTAGTTAAAATTACTTTTAGAATGATTTACATGACTGACTTGCTAAGTTTTGTGATTTTTTCCATTGTAATGCATTTTGACCGGAACTAGCTGCAGAATGCGAACATTCGCTATCATGACGTTACAGTACATCTTTACGTTTGGGTATTTCCGGAAGTGGCCTCTCAGAAAAACTGCATATGCAGAGTATTCCCGTCATGTCTACATTGTTGGGTATACCATGAAGGAAGAAGCTTGAGTGCAGAGTGTATGGTTTTGAAATGCGTACATTTATTAAAGCGATTCTATCGAAGGTGTCTTAGTCAGATATCCATTTCATGATATAAACCGCTAAAGTCTAATGATTTCTATAAGGAAGAGCAACTTGATCCTGGAAGTATTATGTGTCTTGTTATACATTTGTTATATAAACACTTAGAAGCCGAAGCTTGGCGATTTTGTTCTGATTTTACTTGAGTCACTTGTGCTACATCAGTCAGCGAAAGCGCTTGAAGTGCTCTTGTTCAAACTTGTTTCACCTTTTAATAAGCGAGCAGTGTTGTTTTGAAAGCGTTGATTTTATTTGGAGTTAGATTCCGTCAGGTGGTAGAGGGCCCCTGCCTCTTGCATGGATTTATTTGCGTAATTTAGTAAGTATTCTAGCTGCCTTTACGTTTTTGAAGTTGAGTTCGTAGTTGCTTTCATTAGCTACTGTAGTTATACTCATTCTAAAAACTCTTCCAAAAGAAGAAGCTCTTCCAAAAGACTATAATGATGAATGGGAATTGGCTATAGTATTGTAGGATTTAATTGTAATCTCTTTTATTCACCATCACAGTTATACTTATGCTAAGCACTCTTCCACAAGAAGAAACTCTTCCAAGAAATCTTTATACTGTCTTAAGCATGATTGTGATCTTGAGCGTTTTAGTTGTGTGTTTTCACTAAGTACCATAGTTGTTCTTGCTCTTAAACGCTTGTCCAAAATATCATAATGACGAGTGGGAGATGGCTATGATATCTTAGTTTTTCATTGCTTTCAGTCTTTATGCTTGCATTTCTATAATTACGATCAAAGTTGTTCTAAAACTCTTCCAAAGAAGGAACTCTTCCAAAATACCAATCATGATGGACAATTTGTATAATTCCAATAGGATAATACATGATCGCATGGTTAAAATGTAAGTTATTTTCACACTTGCTATACTCGATTGTTACTTGTTTTTAAGTTTGATAATGACTTGTAATTCAGCACTGTTTTAGGCTAGTGACATTTTAGGTTCGGTTGTAGTTTAACTCATTGCATTTGCACTCCATATTCAGTTGTCATTCACTGCATATTAGATTACTTCAGTTGTTAAACTTAACAAAACAGCCTTCATTATTCACAAATCTCTTCTTGTTCTAAAATCCATAATTGATTCATAACCATATGAACAGAAGACCATATCATTTTAAGGCCTGAAGTACTTCTGCAACTTCCTTATCATCTTACAAACAAACATTTTCCTCAATAGACTATTTCAAAAATATATAACCTTTGAGTGAAGTGTAGTGCTATAAAACTGAGTTGTAGAATAGAGTTAGGAATTATATTTAGAGTAGAAGATCTTATGATGGTATCAATGTTTTACTCCAAACATACTTCAAAAAATCTCTAATCAAGGATAAAATGTTGCATCATTATAAGTTAGTTGTTTAAATTGTTTAGTTAGGAAGATTTGCATACTTAGTGACCATGTTTCAAGATCTCTCTCAAATGCCTTTGATGAAAGAATTTGACAAGTTTAGTTTGTGTTTTGAATCATTTGCTTAAAAGTCATTATCAAGCTTTGCTTTTGCTTATTCATAGTTTAGATTTGATTATGTTTTTAGTATTGCATTTGCATTTACCATTTGACATCAACCAATTAGGTTTCACTCTGTTTTTAATCATTAGCTTCCTTCCATTAGCTTTCTAGTCATTTTCCTTGTGAACATAAAACCACCAAAAGATCAAAAACATCATAAATCATCACAAAAGATCAAAAACATCACAAAACACTACACACAACGCATTAAGAAACAAGCACCTAGGTACATACAGTACACTTCACTTCAGCAGTTTACCAACCCTGGTGTTGACAATTAAATGAGCTCAGTTTAGGAGACTAGATTGAGACCAGAGCAAAACCCCCTCACATTTTTCCAATGAAGAGTTCTGTACGGATGTGTGAGAACTCTGCGTTATGTAATTCAATGTAGTCAATGCCCAACTATAAACAATCCACAGAGAAACCACCTATTATATGTCAATTAAATCTACATGGAACCAGTAAGCAATATGGTAAAATATAGAATTACGAATCCCTTCAATTAGTAAAAATATATATATATATATATGAAGAAAGCACCCAGAAGACTAGAAATAACAATATAGTAGAGAAAAAGAATAGTATCTCAGCAGCTATAATTGCAAGTCATAAATTAATATCATATATTCCAATTTCAGCACTAAAAGCAAACTCAAAATAACATAAAAGCATAGACAACATTGTTTTACATGTAAGTAAACATTGTTAATGGAAATATGCAACATGGATTGGCATAATCATGCCTTTATCAATGAAATTTCATCAAACTATTGAACAATTGTGCGCTAACAATATTTAAATAAGCTTAAGGAGAAAATTGACCTATATTGTACAGTTTATGGGACATAAATCAATATGTAGAAATATTCACTTGGTTTTTATAATTGGGTAGAGGAATGACTTAAAATGACCTTGTATTTCTTCTCTTTTTAGAGCTCAATTTTTTAGGAATGATTTAAGTATCCACATTTCAAGAATCACTAGAAGAGGTTGATAAAGAATATAGGAAGACAAAAAACTAACCAGTGGTGTAATAAATGGATTTCTTGGGAGGTAGATTGGCATATGGACTTTTGGTAGCTAGAAATTTTCCAAATAAGTGAATGTATTTGAAAACCGAACCTCTAGTTTATTTTGGCTTAGACAAGGTCTAGAATTTGAAAAGTGAATTCCCTCTTTCTTCCTCTTACATGTCCAATGATCGGAATCTGGATTGAGGGAAAAAAAATTCCAAAATAAAAAATTTGCATTTTATTTGTTGTACACATGAGTTTTTAAAAGCTAATTAACTCATAAATTTCTCACAAAATACACTTAAAGCTTGACACATAAACCCCTTCCCAATTGGCTAACTTTAGATGATCCTAAACACATTTTTATTTAATTGATGAGGGAGATAGCCCAACAAAACTAGTTTGTCCATATTCAAATCAAGTTGGTATCAAAGTACAATTTAGCTCATTTTAGTCAAGGTTAGTTAGAAGAATTAGCTATTGGTTTCTGTCTTCAATTTCCTCTCAAAATGAATGTGTACGTGCTTTTGAGAGACACACTAGAGGAATAAGGTCCAAATTTTTGATGAAAACGGGCTATGAAAGTAAAGGGTTAAAGGCAAACATGTACAAGGCATAGTTGAGCCAAATGTTGTTGAGGAAAGGCCTAATTATTTGGGTCTTGGTTATGGAAAAACATGATGGAGAATGCTCCAAAGCCAAGGAGGCACATGAAGCTGTTCCAAGAAGGAATTTCATTTAGTGTTCATTACCTCAAGCTTGTGAAGTTTGTGTTCATGATGAATGGAAAATTTTGACACCCACTTTGCAAGAAGATGTTAATAATCATGCAGATAATGAGAATGTAAAAGAAGAGGATGTTGAAAGCTCTAGAGTCATTGAATTCATTGCTATTATTCAGAGGAGAGCCACTACCTCATCAAATTCACCTCCTCAAGAAGGCAACAAAGGTGAATGTTCAAGGTATAAATTTGCCTTTAATCAAATTGCTTTTGATTATGATAAACATGGTAAATATTCACATAAGATTTGGAAAAGTTTGCATGTTCCTTTTGTGGTTTGAATAATCATAATTTTTATAGATGTTGGAAGAAGATATCCATGCACATGAAACTTTCTAAATAAATGAGGCAAAAAGTCAAAGGTCCATTGGACAAGGAAAATGATGTTGAAAATAAGATGCAATTGTTTTGCACTCATTGCCATAAGAAAGGTCACCTTGTAGACAAGTGTTGGACTTTGTATCCAGCAAGTCATCCACGACATTTGAAGAAGGTGGAAAGAGATATTGACAAGAATGGAAAAGAGGATTCCATAATCGATGAGGGTCAGGATGATTCACATGATGATGAAGTGCAGCTGAAAGAAGCGCCATTGAAATGGTTTGGTAAGGGATGGTTAGATTTCTTATCCAATTAAGGCCTTACATGTATTTTGATGTTTCATGAATTTCTTTGCAAATTCAAAGTATGGTGCATGTTGCATGAAGCAAGATGTTGAAAGTAGAGTTATGTTGACACACTTAAATGCAACAAATATGGAAATTTGTACCTGAGCTCTATTATTTGACTTGAGAGTCGGTTGTTTGAAGAGGCATGTTTTGTCGATTTGTGTTTGGTTGATGGTTTTGTACACCAATATGTAAGAGTACATGGATATATTCACATGATGTGAATTTTTTTTCTTTGAAGGAGAAAAATGATATGTCAGCGAGCTATGTTTCTTGCATTATGTGTTTTTCAGTTTGATGGTTTTGTTTGTGACAAGACGTCACAAGATTTTGGGAAGTTCCACTCTTGAGCGAGAGCCTCATGATTACAACCTAATCATGAGAATCAAATGGGAGTGCATCCTTATTTTGAAAACAAATAGGATTCTAAGCTACCTAGGACTCAAGCCATTATTTTTAAATTTGAAATATCATGGTGTGTTGTTTCAATGCCTAAATCCACAACCCTAACATAAATTTTTTTATTCTTTTTTTGCAGGATTTATTTGGTTATATTAAAAGTCAGTTGAATTTAAAATTCTTGGCTTAGTGGCATGAACCAAACATATTGTGTATTAAATGAGGAATTTCGCTCTTCCAATCATTTCTAAATCACCCATATCACCGAAAACATGTTTAAAGAACATGCTTTAGTATGGAAAGACATGGAATCCTTTGTACTTCTACAAATAATGGTCGTGAAAAAATCCAAATAATAATGCAAAAACGTAAAATTAGGAATGAAACCACGAAAACGAAAAACCCAAAAGTGGTAAATGATTTAAATATACCTAATTAATTATTTACCAACATAAATTCTTCAACTTTTAGCTACTAAATGATAAGTAAAAAAATAAATAAATTTGTAATTATGGTTCGAAAGTTACATAATCTTAAGAAGCATTTTAAATTAATTCTGTCTCATAAAAAGTATCCCTCCTAACTTAACAAATACTATCTCTTCCCATAAGGTTCACGACCTCCCTTCCTTAGCACAAAAGACATAAATACAATTAATATTTCAATATGTTAATTCCTATCGAAACAAATGAAAAGTTGTATAGATGGTTTCAAATATTATAAGAAGGTTTTTGATATGGTTGAGAGAATGTGGAAAATAGAATCCATAAACAAATTATTTTTCAAAACATATTACTTTCAAAGTATCAACAAGGAATGTACAAGGGTGTTCAATGAATTAACGCTATTTATTTAAATTCCATGATGTATATCTTGCTCATAATTTTAACAAATTATTAAATAATGATCTAGATTGGATAATTATATTATTTGTCATATATTTTGATGCTTATAGAGTGAAAAAACTGAAAGAATCAACTTGTAGGGTCATTTTAATGGTGGGTGGAGAATTGGGATCTAAAACCTTTTGGAGTCATTTTGAGGTATTAAATGACATTTTTGGGGGTCAAACGATTATTCCTTGTGCCGAAATATTGACCATTATTCTACACTTAGAACATATATCCAATGGTGCAAGAAAAACATCAAATGAAGTTCATTCAAAATTTATGCCTTTAGTAAGTTGACCTATATCATGTTGACCACCATGGTACGAGAGAATGACATTTTAGCCCCATTACTCATGCATAGCAAGCTAGCCACATGTGGAATTTTAACAAGACTCTAAAAGGTCTAAAATCACAAACCTCGTTAATGGTTGACGGAGTCAAATCTTACACCTAGTTGGCTATCACGCTATGTTAAATACTTGGCCACTAGGAGGAATAAGAGTTCCATTTTGTGTTATTGTATTTTTTTCCATAGTTGAAAATACAACTAGGAGTGTGAAGTTAGAGAGAAAAATGTATGAAGTTAAGTTTTTATAGCAACCTTACACGCCAAAAGTCTTAGCTAACTCTAGAGGGATTACCTCTTTCTTTGTACTTACATATTTTCCATACCAGAAAAGAGAGAGTAGAGCATGTTTACATTTTACTGTTGTTTTTCTGCCATAAGGATTTCCTAGGGAAAAAGGAGTAGAGCATCATTACTTTTTAGGGTTTCTTGTCTCCCATAAGGATTTCCTAGGAAAATAATTGTGTTGATTGTCTAGATATGTATGTGTGTGTTTCATTACGTTCTCTATTTCTTACATTGTGTTTCATTATGTTTTATATTTCTTACATTTGATTGTTTTATTCATTTAAATAGAAATTTAGTTATTAAAAGATCTAAAACTTAAATACAAATTAATCTTCATTATATAGATTTCACTTATTTTATCAAATTTGTTGTGAGAAACTATTTCATTATAATAACTATAAAATTTGACTATTAAATAACAAAATTTTGTATTGATAAACATCTACACTTCTCCAACCTAAAAAAAATACATATAACTCTTAGATACATTTAGACATGTGTTTTATTTTGGGCGTTCAAGTCCAGTTTGTAAGCAATAACCTTTAACACTTTGGGAGTTCAAGTCCAGTTTGTAAGAAATAACCTAACACTTTGGAAGTTCAAAGCAGGTTTGTTTAAGTAATAACATACCATTTTGTATTAGGTTATGCTAAATACTTTAGAAAATAGAAGTTTCATTATCACTTGAGGTTATTCATTATTCTAAATACAAATATGAATCCATGACTAATTATGGCATTATTCTTACTTTTTAGTTTATACATCTAATTTGATATTTTAAAATGTACTATGTCCCATTTTGGTTTTTTTTTTTTTTTTTTTTTAATATCTTTCAAGATTTTGACCAAACTGAAGAATTAGTGAATGATAGCAGTTGCATATACAAGACATATATTGTAATACTTTTGTTTTGATTCTCATATTTTGTAGAGACAAGTCCAGCTGAATTGTGAAAGATCTATGTAATTGTACTTTATTTTCTAATAAATAAGAAATACTATTTTTTCTATTTGAAAAAAAAAAAAACTAACACTTCTTGTATTAGGTTTTCTGAAATTATTGAAATAATGAAGCCTATTGCAGCAGCACCGGTTATGTGGAATTTTTAAGCTAAAAAAACAACTAGAAATAAACCAATAAACAACTAAAAAAACAATCTGAAGCATAAAGACTCAATGTAACTAAATGCAACTAAGATCATTATCACCATTCATGAATGGGATAATCACAGGTTCCTCAAACAAACAACAAAATGGTTCAAACAAGCTTAAAGAATATCCTGCATTGAGATCAAAGTAATACTTCTGTTTTGATTCTCATATTTTGTAGAGACAAGTCCAGTTGAATTGTGAAAGATCTATGTAATTGTACTTTCTTTTCTAATAAATAAGAAAGACTGTTTTTTCTATTTGAAGTTCCTTAATGAAGTTAAAAGTTAACTGTAAATTAATAGAGCTAACTTACAGTTAACATTAAATGAAATATGGAACTATTAACTATCAATTGAAACTAAACCATGGGGTGGATAACAGAAAACTTTCTATGTTAAGCTAAGTTAACTTCAACAGAAACTACTATAGCTCCCAATCAAAAAACAGTCATACAAAAACAGAGCATATTTTGGTTGCCTCTAAGTTAATAACAAGAAAAATAGTTAACTTTACAGTAAATTACCTATATGTTTAGTTTCAACTCTAATATCACTTTTCATGGGTACTCTTTTCCTTGCAGGATTTTCCCTTAATGAGATTGACATTACTTCTTATCCAGTGTTCTTCTGGTTATTTTCATACATTCATGGCCTACCAGCAGGTCATGTCTAATGTCATAGTTCTTTTCATACATCATGGATAGCCTCAATAGAGACCGTGCTACTAAAAAGCATCAAAGATACTGAGGTGGTACTAAAGTCAAATAAAAAAATGCAAACCAAAGCATTAAATTGGACAAGTGATATTACATAATATGAGATTATGCCATATTGTCAAATCTATCCAATAATCTGAAATCTGCCCTACGAAATTCTGTCCCAATGCTATGCCACATAATTACAAGTTGAGTTGAAGAGTTGAAGGTTTCATACATCAGTTAAAAAAAAATTAGAGTTTGAGGTTCAGGAGGAGAAGCAGTGTAGTGAAGGGGAGCAGTAGTGTAGAGGGAATTCATGGAATGATAAAGAGTAAAATCATCCTATGTTAAGATAGACCAGCACTACAGAGCTGGTAAAATTCAACTGACACCTAATGATGGTGTGTCTAGACAGAGAGGACTGCTTAAACTGATATCAAACTCCTTAAACTGATATCAAACTGATACTACTATGATGATTACTTTCTCGTTAAAAAAATTATGCATGAATACATTTAATGAAGAGTTTGAACCACTTGTGGTGTTGGAAAAAAATCCTGGGTCCAAAATCATTGATTTAGAAACTAACTTGATAATATATTGGCCAATTCAGAAAAACAATGGAAACCCACAAACTCCAAACCAAAAATGATCCGGATTATACTAAACATGAAATGAAAGCTAGCAATAATAGAAAACAAATTGAGAGGTACAATGAAAAGCAATTTCTATTAATGAAACAACCATGACAAACCTACAATGACCAAAATGGTGGTAGCTATGTTTAAAAGAAATGTCTATTACACTCATTCACAAAAGAAATGGGCGGACGGGAGGAGCAACATACCTGGTATTGCAGTAGACCAACAGCACGGACGAGAGGAGAAACAGCGTGGACGGGAGGAGCGAAAACATGTGAACAAACAAACCTACAGTCTAAGACCAACAACGTGGACAGAAGGAGCGAAAACGCGCGAATAGACCAGCAGCAGCAGTGACAAAAATACGCGCGAATAAAGAGATCGGTAAACAAATCAACTTCGCGGGCGATTTATTTATAGAAACTAGTTCGGCTGAACTATTTTAAAAGTAAAAGTTCGGCCGAACTCGAAGTTCGGTCGAACTTTTGTTGGAAGTTCGACCGAAATTTTGTTGCAGGTTTTCCCATCTTCGGCAAAAATTCTGTTTTCCCACACCGTCAGTGTGCCGTCAATCTAAACAGAATCATGAGTTCGGCCGAACTTTCTAAGAAAGTTCGGCTGAACTATTAAATAGTTCGGCCGAACTTTATAATAGGTTCGGCCGAACTATTGCCGAAAAAAGTTTCCACCCCCGATTCTCACAAAAGTGTAACCCATCTTCACATATCCGCCCCCATATGGAAGGTGAGGCTGCTTCGCTTTCTTTCTCTGTGTGGAAATACGGTTGCATGTACAAAGAAGTAAGGCATATGGCCTGTGGGCTGCTACAATGAAAAAATACTCCTCGTGTGCTTTACCTCCTATCTCCTAGCTTTCTTTGTTCATTTATGGAACAAAATGCTCTCGAATAATGGAAATGCATCTTCCTCCTAGTGTCTTGGCTATAACATAGCCCGATAGCCTACTAGTGGTTAATTTTGACTACATCAGCTCTTAAATAGAGTTACAATATACTCTTCTAGTGAATTTTACATCACAATCACGTGGCTAGCCCCTTTTCCATGAATAATGGGGGCTAACATGACATCCTCCCGAATTATAGGTGTGAAAACAAGAAGGTCAACTTCTGAGTGGCATAAATTTTGCGTACGAACTCTGGTTGACATGCTTCTTGCGTCGTTGGAAATATATTTGTGTGTATAATAGTATGAAAAGTTCTTACATTAAAGAGACACATTTTTACCCCCAAAAAACTTTTTTTGATTCCTCAAAACTCTCTCGTAAGTTTTCAAACCCCGTTTTCCAAACTGGGTCCCACTGGTAAATATGGTCCTGTGAGATGATTCCTCCACTTTTCCACTCTAAATGAATCTATATGGATGATAAAAAATATAATGATCCTCTGCAACAAATGTAGAGAACTATGTCCATCTTACAATATAGGTTGTTTTAGTTGGTTAAAAGTAGGTGTTTTTCTAGATCTATTGTTAGATATAAATCTTTGAGCTCTTATACCCCCCCTTGTCCCTCTCATTCCCTAGAATTTATGCTTTCAACACTCTTATATCAGTGAGGTCCAAATCCCAAGGTCGTGACCTACCAAATTCATGTTGAAGACTAAAAAAATTCCAAAAATCATGGTGAACACTTCAAAATCGTGCACTATGGTGCTTTGGTTGGTAGATCAAGGTTTGGTGGGCTAGTTCATAGGGATTTGGCCCTCTTCAAAATACCTTAATATTTTCTTTGATAAGAAATAGAGGCCTTTGGGGGAGTCAGGAGCGAGAGTAGCATTATTTAGCATCAATGAAAAAAATGTGTCGCAATATGCTTGGGGACTTGGGCTTGCGACCAAAACTCAAGTTGAGTACCTTTCTCTTTGTAAAGGTTTGGAAATAGCTCTTACAAAGAAAATATCTAAACTAATGGTTCTCGGTGATTCAATGCTTTTTATTCAACAAATGATCAAGGATAAGAAGGCGGTATGCTTAGATTATTCTCCCTTTCTCCAAAGGATTATCTTAATAAACTCTCAGTTCAAGAAGTTGGAACTCATCCACGTGTACAGGCATTTGAATTTGGTGGTATGCGACCTGGCCAAAAAAGGATCTACAATGCATTAAGGAAGAGTGGAAATGGATAATTTTTTTATAAATATCCCCATCCCTTAGCTATGATTGCAACACCAAGGCACATTTATCTCCTTATTAATCATGTCATCATGGGAAAAAAATTTCAAATTGATTTGAGGCCTTTTGCATCCTTCTTAGCTTGACCTTTGTTAAGATTCCATAAAATGAAAGGCCTTAGGATTCGACGACCTTTCCTTTTCAATCCATGGATCCTTAGGGCTCCTTCCTGGTGTCTTGTGTTCTTTTACAAGTGGCATGTTATCTTATCTCACTCTAGTACAAGGAATTTGGTGTATTTAATTC